>KN730583.1:0-13864 GCA_000816745.1 Ancylostoma duodenale | reverse complement strand
CTGGAATTATCAGGAGCTGCTGATCACAACACAACACACTGCATACAGGAATACGTGGAAAACTCCTAAAAGAAACTTTTCAATGCACCTCCTTTTAAAGGGCTTCAAGGGGAAGAGCAGCGGAAATACGAGATTTCCTCATCATATACTTCCTTGCTAGAAACGTTACTTAAAATACTTACTTGTTAGGACCGAATAAAAATCAGAATAAATATAAATAAAAACAAAATAGAAATAAAAGAAAAATTTTCAAAACCTGGTTAATTTAGATGCTGATCACAACATTGTACATACACGAGAGCAATTTGGAATTAGAATCGAAAAATTCAAATGCTGAAAAAGGAAAAGCCTTGGTGGTTCTGTGAAACGTTGAATTGCAAGTTTCCCCTCTTTCTGGTGATCTGAAAATCCAGCATAGTCAAAATCAAACTTTCGAGTTCCAATGCATTATTCGGTTCTAAGTATACTGGGAACGCATCTCCTAATCCTTTACATAGATTTCACAGACCCATCAGGAAGGGACTCTGATACTTCAAAATGTGCTGTCGTGAATTAACTCGGTACAAATCCCCGCAATGGAGTACAAACACGCCTATGCAGTGATGAAATATTGATGTGCTTGTGAGTCTAGAAAACTTTGAACTCACAAGAGCTGAAGTGGTTAGAACCTTCACGTCTGAGAGCTGTACTATCAATTGTTTAGCAGAATTTCCACCAAAAGGCATTAATTTCATGATGACTGAATAGCAATTTCCCACTCCCTACGAGAAATGCACTTTCAGAAGGTTGACAGAAAGCAATCGTCAATTTAATTAGAGCCTGCAGTCTGCATTCGAAAGCAAAAATGAATGGTTCGAAGAAAAAGAAGAGGCTACTACACCATAATTACCATAATTATGAGAAGGAGCGAAAGTACAGTGGAAATTAAAGAGGAAACAGGGCAAGGTTCATTGCAGATTAGTGGCCGTATGCACTATTGAGATTATTCCGAGTGAACGTGTTAATACCCCATAAAACTACCAATCGTTGACAAGAGCGTCAACATGTTTACCCAGGGTAACCCAGATAATGCATCTAGGCCCAGATACAAAGGCTGAGATGAGGTCCTTGTTATGTTTTCGCTTTTCTAATCGTGTCTAATTGCTCAGGGTTTCGAGGATACTGCAAAATTCAGAGCGAACCTTTTGAAATTAAAGAAACCTTTAAGAATCTCAGAACTACACAGCCAGAAGGCTTTTAAGGCCACATGATGGTCTCGGAGCTGCCTCCATGCGATTTATCGTAGCCATGGAGGCAACCCGACTTTGCAGTTGATTTCTGGACCCACTTTGGCTGTAGAGAAGCTTTCGTTAATGCGAACGAGGATATGAGCGGAAGCGGCAGAAGCGGATGCGATTATATGTATTCCACTTACGCCGACATCGTCAGCAAATCGCACGAGCACTTGGAAACCTGCAGACGAACATTATAGATAGGTAGACGAGGAGGGATTGGAATGTTTCCGGAACAACAGAGAAGAGAGAACTAAACGAATTTAGTGGAAAGATGTACATACGTGATTTCCACGACAGCCCACTCAAAATTCAACACAACTCGTCCAATTATTTTTTGCCTCTGATTTTCTCTCGAGAATAAATTCACAATAGAACCCCTTAAGCCGAGACGATCGGGGTTAACTAGAAAATAAATAATTGACGTATAAAAGACAGACAAAGTGAGCGAATGAACGAACAAATGTATGAATAAGTAAATAAACAAATAAATTAACGGACAAAAATATAGCACCTCCGATAGAAATGTGGACAATGACGATGAGTGGGGTACCACGGCCCGGTTGCGTCACTGGAAGGATGGGCAATCTGTACTCAGGGGTACGATTACCTATGGGTAGTGGAAGGGTAAAGAAAACGCTGCGCATGTGTATACACGTTGATGGGAGCTAGGAAAAGGGTAAATTTGGGTAGGTTAACACTTATGTTGTGGGTAAACTCACAACATATCTGGACCCAGTTATCCCTTGACAAGGCCTTATTCTTCATATTCCTTCATCGGACCACATCTTCTTGCTCTAAGTTGACAAATTATTTCCGTTAATGTCGAAAATCCTGCTGTTATTCTTATCGTTTTTCAAAAATGGTTTATACTTTACCTGTATTTCATCCTCTACATACTCTGGTTAGACTGAGTCTTTCTTCGCGTGGATATACATATTTTACTAGAAGTTTGTTATTTTGCCTCATGCTATCTCGTTTCGCCTAACGTGTTCATTAGGTAGAGAAGGCACTATATTATTCCCTCCAAAATTGAAAATTGAATGATTTCCTTTCAAAACCTATTATTTTCTGTGCGATTGACGGATATCCCTAGGGATCAATTTCAGTGAGACTTTCCAATCTCCCAGTTACCCATAGCAACATTTTGACGAAAACATATTGCCCAGACCCAAGTAGAATCTCAATTCTCCCAACTGTTACTCGATTACCTGCTGTGAATCCGACCAAATCTTGCAAACACGAATGGAGTGGTCCTTCTCAGGAGAGATGATAGCTGGAGAGAAATTAGAGAATTAGAGAAAAAACTGCGGAAAAATGTGTGGGACCTGGAATGGTGGGGGGGGGGGCGCGAGGGGGGTGGGGGAGGGGGAGGGGGGTGTTGAGAAAGGCAGACAGTGGAAACAAGTGCTTAACCATCGACGCTTTTGCTACAGACTATCATGTGTCTGCGGTTTGGAAAAACAAACAGATGAGAGGGAAACGCACTGAGGATGATTAGATAGATTGGCTGACGTAAGACGCAAAGAACAAAGCAGGAAGGGAAACAACAGTTCTCAGGAACTCCGAAATTAATCGCCCAGTTCAAAGAATATAAACGAGGAACGAATGAATGTGTGCTCATCGCATGAAGACAGCAGAAAAAGCGATCAATGAGAGCGACAAAGAAGATACTGAACCCCCGAAAACAACTGCCTATATTTGCGTAGTGTGGTCTTTCAGACTCGCAGCTACACCCCTCTCCCTCATTGCTCCTTAATGATTCATGACGACCACAGAAGCTCATTTCCAAAATTGCAGTTTTTAATATGTTGGCGACAGCGCGCATCTGCAATTGGGCGTCATTTTGCTCGCTTTCCAAAATGATGCTTTTGGGGAACGTTTTGAAATATATTTTGAAGTATCTATACTTGGAATTTATATACCTATTCACTCAGTATCAAAAAATGTTCTGCACATTAACGAACAATTCTGTTAATATTGGGGGTAGGGAACACCTAACATCCGAACATCCTGGGTTTGGATTTTCCATGCAATGCTCTAAAGCTCGTACAGCCCTTGTCGAAAAGATAGACGAATTGCGCATGCGGTTCCATAGCGTTGCGGCCGCTGAATCGCGGCGGACCTACTCGCCTCTCTCACTTGAAGCATGCTCTTACCGCATCTCTCGCCTTGGTCGCAGCGCGATTCTGCAACCAAGAAATCCGTCTATCTTTTCGAGAAGGACTATAGAAAGCAGTGTTCTCCCTAGCACCATTTACATTTAACAACTGACTGATTGGCTACTTAGAAACTTCCAGCATTTGTTCTTTTAGGATCTTTTTAGTGTGAACTTGGCAATGGATCAAGAAAGCAGTCTTTTTTTCAATGCTTTACTTTCTGTTCCTACAAAGAACAATAGCTTTACTTATACTTCTAACCCTGCGAGCAGTTTCTACCGGCATCGCACACTTGTCCATGCCCAAGAACGCCCACCAGAGTTTGAGGTCACGGTTCTCCACCGCTTTCTCGAAAACCCATTGGAACGGAAAATGATGGAAGCAGTGGAGATAAGAAGAAGATCACCTCAGATTAACAGCAAAGATGAACAGCTTGAAGTACTGAGACTGATCTCCTAATTATTCCACCACCAACCTTCTAAGTTGCTTTTCACCCACCGCTGGGTGAGGCGCTCTTGTTCTGCATCTGTTGATCCTCTCCTCCCATTGTGATGCATTGTACAGTCTTTCTCAAAAATTCTTGCCTCATGCTGAACCGCCCGTCAGCTCAGCCACGTCACACCACGTATGATAATGCACAGGTGATGCGGCGCGGTTTAGCAGATGGGCGGTGAAGCGTGAGGCAAGTACTTTTGAGAAGGACTGTATGTTCTAGGCTTGAAAATGGCGTTACAACACCTGAAGCTCGCCTAATAAAGCGGTTGAAACTTGAAGTCTCAATATCCACGTGAAGATTCTTAGAAATATAATGAGGCTTCGCGACGGACGACTTTTGCAATAGCTTTACTGTGACAAGAAGGCCCAATGAAGATCCTCCATTACTTTTCAGCAGTTTTTTGTTCTTAGATGTCCACACCTTTGTGATGTATCAAATAAATAAATAAATAAATAATAAATTATAAATTAATAAATTGATTAATAGCTATGCTTTAGAACGGAGGATCTTCAACACGCTCTGGTCGTAAGCCGACTTCTTCTCCAGATCGCCTGTATTTCCCTACATTTACTATTCGTACAGCCTTCATATTAGAACGATTAGCTGGCTTTGCAGCTTCTGTGATGAAAAGTTTGCTATCAACACCCTGAGTGAGAAAAGGATTTGGACCAAAACCGGCCGAACTTTCATAAGGAATCGACAAAATGGCTTCAAAACCTATTTTATTTTTGAAAAAAAAAAGAATCAAGTCTCCTCCATAAGTTCTATCAGTCGAATGCTGTCGAGAGCGTCGCGTGCGCGTTGCGGCTCTGATAGCGGTAGATTATTGTAGATCAGCGCGCCCGTGCTCAACTGAGAAGAAAATAAAAACATGGAAGATTCAGGAACGTGCATCTCATTGTCGATCCATTGCAGCGTTACTAGTTACAAAACATTCCATAATTAGATAATTTACTGCAAAACACTCGATTGACTTGAAATACGGCGAGCAACATTTTCAAACAGCTGAGGGGTAGCCGAGTTGATCTACGTTAACCTACCATAGGTAGGCTGCAACGCGAATGCGCCGCACCACTGTCTCTTCAAATTTCTTTCCACGGATTTTATGGACTACATGTAACATCAAACTGGAAATTGCTGAATGAAGAAGAAAACTCTCAAAGCAAAGCCTTCATGCATGCAGATATTTCACTCCACCTCTAAATATGATGGCAGCGAGACAGCATGGACGAAAAGAGTGTAGATTTGCCAGAATTCCATTAGGAACACCCAGTGGTCGCAGTTTTTGTGTTCATGGTGGCACTGCACGGATTCATGAGTTCGATGAAGTGCAAATACCAGTTCCAGACAAATAAAACCGGTATAGCAGCAATGGGAAATTCCATGCAATAAATGCAAAGCCTATATTCAGGGCCATTTTTCGGAAAAAAAAGTATGAAAAACAAACATTTGAAGAATTTCTGAAGATTCCTGACGTATAAATCATGCCATGTGATGTCAATCAATCATCAATATGTCAATCACTTATCTTGTTGTCGTTCATGACAGTTCATCACTTGTGATAATTACATAAATAAGTAAATAAATAATAAATAAATAAATAAATAAATAAACAAGTAAATAAATAAAAAGACACGTAACTGGCTGGTGCAGGTATATCTGACCTTCTTAAGTAATTCCAACTAAAGTGAGCTGTGCACTGCAGGCTAGATCATCTTTCTATCGAATTTTGTGATGAATACTTACTCGTGCACAAACAGAATGGCCTTACGAGAATAAAATGGAACCTCGAGGGTGCAAACCCTGCTGAACATACCTTTCTGGGTGGTTCAGTTTAATGTGAAGAGATATGAGTTGAGCGAGAGAGTACGCGATTTGAGGTATAATGAGGTGTAATGGGTTTATCTGTCAAAACCGTAACAACCGCACTACGCCCACACTGAGATGGAACTGTTGTCAAAGTGTGGGACAGGCCCCGCCCATCACTAGAGTCATCGACAGGTCCAACAGCTGAGAGAGGGAAAGATCGAACTTTTGCCAATTATTTATCACCAACTTGATCTTGCCCCTCCCTAACTATAATTTTATGTATATCTCACAATGTGTCGCTTATAATTATGAAAAACTACGTCCTATACTATTGGTCCGGGTTCAGTGGGTTTGTGTTTAAGATTATTCCAACCATTAATGGTGATTTTGTTCAAAACACCGTCCATTTTCGCAATTGCATTTCTTAAAGTTTGCTCCTTTTTTTGCTTTGCTGACAGTTTATGCAGTTTTAGTTGTTCCTCATTGTTGACGCACCTTGAGTGCATGAAATAAATAAATAAATAAATACCAGTTAGTTCCGTCCCACCGTCATAGTAAAGGATTCCCGGATGAGTCCACTTTACCATATAAGCCTTCAGAATAAAAAATTGCGGAAACATATAGGTGAACAGATAGAAGAGTAAATGGCGACAGTTGAATGAGATGCGATGTCCTCCGCAAGTGTCGAAAACAAGGTGGAAACAAGTAACACCGTACTTGGTTGTAAAAATCAATGATCACATGGCGTAGCTCAGATAACGGAAACTCTGGCTGGAAGTTATGATTCTCTAGAGATTCAGAACAGAAAAACAGACAGACAGAATAAATGAAGGAATCTAGCCTACGTTAAAGTGGAAATATTTTACATTCACAGCGACATGCGCTCTTAAGTTCATTTATTCTCTGAATATCAAAGCTGCCGAAATGTGGCAAGTATCAGTTCACCCGCCGGGGACAAGAGCGAGAAGAACACACGACCCATCCCCCGATCTCATCTGTTCATAAATGCACAGACGAGTTTGAAATCTCATCACTAGTGATGGATGAAACGCCTGCCATTTCCCTTCACATTGTAAAGCCGGAGAAATTGAGTAAGACATATGGGTTCCATGTGTTGATTTACCATGCACACATGTGGTCGAGAAGGGGCGTGGTATGTTGCCGTCACCAGTAGGCAAACAAGACGCTCCCGGTCCACCCTTTAACGAGTCACTGTTCAATTGCAATTTCATAATTCCCAGTTCTTACTGGCAAAACGTGCCCACTTAGCGGGAAGATTTCAGCCTCTCCGGGAACCCTCATAAATTTGGGCACAGTTGTTTAATGAGTTGAACATCTGGCGAGTACAGATTTTCAAGGCTTCATCAGGGAGGACTCAAACCTTCTGCCTTCCCTATTCAACTTAGCAAATTCCTGGCCACCGAAATACTTGAATATAAAGATTCCCATGAGATATTTACACAAACTCGGTTAGAAGTAGCACTTAATACCACAATCAGGACTGTACTCATGAAAATATTTGCTTTCCCTACATACTTGAACTGATAATAGTTCTGGCACAGACTCTGCCGATAACGCTGATTTTGGGAGATGCTTATCATGCGTTTTAAAGTTCGAAGTTGTCAACATATTCTGTGGTAGCGTGGAAACGAGAAAAAATTTCGAAATGGAAGGCGAAAAGGGTATTGAGATGTCCCGGTGCTCGAATCGGTCGTTTAGAATTTCCAAAATAATTTTGGATTTACGATACACTGCATTTTAAAGAATTTACAGGAATGGAAAGAAAAGAACTCAATTTCGCGCAACTTTTTTAAAGAAGTTAGCGACGGTATTGTAGACTTGCTTGCCTTGTTTCTGAGCGCTGGCTACAATTGAAATGCGCGGCGTGAGAATTCATTCCTTATATGATGGAAGTTTCCCGGAAATTCTTGGGAAAGTGGCAGAAATTCGCATAGAATTAAACACTTTAATTTAAGGCAAAGCGGAGAAATCGAAAATCAAAGAGGAAGGAAAAGAAAACTTCAATATATGGTGGCCATTCAAGCGTGAAAGTACAAACAATAAAGGCCAAACATTCATACTAGGCACACATTTGTAAAAAGCAGAGAGGACTACGAAACCGATCATTTGGTTATTTATTTACTTATTTATATATTGCATTTATTTACTGCTAGTGCCTTAACAAAGAATTAAGGAGTGACCAATCGAGACATAATGAAAAATAAAAGAGAGAAAGAAATAGAAAAAAAACGAGAAAATGAAAGTTTCAGGATGCTTACCAAATGCTGTGTTAAAAATGTCACTACTATAGCATAAATATTAGCTCTAGGTTCTCAATGCTTGATAGTCTACCGAGAATCTGAGCAGCGAGAATTCCCAGTTAATTTTTACCTGAATTGCTCAGGTATAAACATCCGCTATTTGCATATGTGGATTAACCAAGAAAATCCCTGAGGAAGTGCATTAATGAAAGTTAACGCTCTCTACAAAGTCAGCGCTGGGAAGAACATGTTTTCTTCAAAGAGTTCCATGAAACTACAAATCAGAGCTATACTTCGCAGAATGTGCGATTTCGATACGAGGAAGTCTCTTTGAGGCTGCACAAATGGACAAAGTTATCTGAGTCAGACAAGAACAGGCGCAGTCCCTTCGAGCCTTATCTGATGGCTCTTCTTCCGCCTACTTGGCTCTGCGTTAGTAATGAAAACAACCAGGATGAAAGCAGTCTTTGGTTAGTCATGTGGATGCAATCCGGATGTTCTGCGAAAGAGTGATTGCCTGCAAGTGTCATTAATCTTCGTCTTCTTAACCAGTTTTTGGCTAATCCTGAGATTAGAGTTTACATCGAGCAGAAAATGAAACGGAAAGGAGATAAAAGAAGACGCTTAAAGAACATTTAGGGTCAAGCGTAGCCAGATTAGTACTCCTCCGCGCGAAAATAGATCGAAATCGAGTCCATGAGTGTTTTGGCGTCGAATATGGAACACGAGGTGTGTCTGCAGTTCGCCAATGCATCTAATTTTACGCCTAAATTACGGTCAGACTGGCCGCGGACGTTGTGAAGAATTTATCTTGTGAAGGAACTAGGCGCCGCGAAACACATAAATAACAGGTTCTCCCAAAAATATAGACCGTGATTGAGTAATATGCAGGTCTATGGACGTGCATTACTCCATAAAATCTGAGCCTAGGTAGACGCCTTTTAGACCATTATGAAGTTCAAGATATACCCTATCCGAAAATTGATTGATATACAGTTCTTTCAAGAGGAAAGACGGATTTCATAAGTGCGGAAATAGAGAGCATGCTCCAAACGATAGGGTCGAGTAGGTCCCGCCGCGACTCCACGACCGCTACGCTATGGAACTGTAAAGTCCTTACGCGCAATCGGCGGAAAATTTCCGAGCGCCCCCGGCATGCGGCGCGTGCGTGGCGCGGCCCTCTTGCGGCAGCAACCCCTTCGTCCGTCAGATTTTTAGCCCGTATGAGTGTTTTTCTTTCATTTTTTTCTTTAGCTGAAGTTAATTTGAAGGTGTGAGGCCCGTGGCCAACCGATATCGACCGGATGGCCCCAGAAGAGGGCCGCGCCGCGCACGCGCCGCATGCTTGGCGCGCTCGAAAATTTTCCGCCGATTGCGTAAGGACTATACAGGCAATCCGTCAACCTTCTCGACAAAAACTACTCATTGCCATTATGATGAAAACCTCGATTGCCATTGCCATAAATTACTACAGATAAATAACAAAATAATCACAGTAATAACTGCTAGAAGCACCATATGTCCTGCTTGATTTTGTGAAGAACTTTTCTCGTTTTTGCCCACTTTGATGGCTCATTCTCTATGTATATTTGTCCGCCCTTAGTCTGCAGAAATCAAGAGCGTGAAAACCAAAAAGAAGAAATGAATCCAGAATTGGAGACAAACGGGTAAGTGGCGACGTCGATACCCATTGTCAACAAGGAAAACTGAGTTGCAGGCGTATCTCACAGCTATTTATGTGGTTGTCCAGGTTATCGTGGAAAAGCTAATTGTAAGCTAAAGCTCTGATAGCCGTAAAAACAAGCACATTCACTGAAGCAATTTCCACTGAATCTGAAAAAAAGGCAGCGAGCGTGCGAATACTCGTTAGATTAATTTCCTGGAAAGAACTCTTGGGAAGCGTGGGAAAAGCCTATTCTTGCATCGTGCAACTGCAATCCTAGCAAATTTATAATAAATAGTTGCGGCGCACGGCCGTTGGGTGAGGCGTTCTTCTTCCACTGTCTGTCGATCTCCTCCTAATTCGTATGATGTGTGGTATTTTTGTAGACTTGAGAATGGCGTAATAGCTCCGAAAGTTTGCCTAATAAAGAGGCTAGTATTGAAGTCTCGACGACTGCGAAGATACGTAAGGTAAATATTATAGTTGATGAAATGGAGGTGAGAGGATGGAAAAAAGAAAGGGAATCTAGACTTTTGATATAGGAGCATAGGCTTTGACGAATTCCGTAGCCATAGCCATACTGTCGAGTTTCTGTGGGGGTCATACTTCTAAACTTAGTTATCCGTACATGGAACAGGGAACGAAACGGACAAATAGGGCACATTCCTTTATAATTTTTTCATAATCTGTTTGAAATCAAATCTTTGCATAACACTGGTATTTTCATTTATTAAAGTAAGATATGTGGCTGAGTGGCTAACATAGCAAAGTCCTTAAAGGCAGCATCCACGGACAATTCAGCCTCTGGGATTTTAACAGAATATTAGATTTTTGACTACGAGGAGTACGTATGAAGTGTCCAATCACACCAAAACTCATGTAAAACGGATTCTAAATTCCACTTTCTTGGTAGTTTAGAGCGGAGCGGTCGAGTTACACGTATGGGATCGAACAAAAAAGTCGATAATGCCGCCATCATTGCCACTTATTTTCTTTGCGCCATCGGATTTTTCATTAGTAAAGCAGTTTTCTTGGGACAGAAAGAGAACAAAGAGAAAAAAATGGGATGTTCGTTATAAAGACATAACCAGGGAAAAGAACGAAATCATACGGTAATTCCAGAAACTAAATGATTCAGGTAAACGCAGTATTTGAGAAAACGAATGTTCTGGTTGAGAAAAAGGGTTACGGATATTAATAATAAGTGAAAAGGAAGTAAATTTAGGAGAGCTGTGGAGTAAAAAGTAATTCTGGTAGTAATGAGTTATGAAAACGTTAATATGAAGGACTGCCACTAGCAGCCGTTGCCCAATCAGCTGATAGTTGCTACTTCTCGCGCTCCAAGAATGATTCTGGAGCGCGGCAGTAGCATGAGAACTCGTATGACTTACTGCCTAGTGATCCTGCTGATTCAGGTATTACCTGTTATTATTCGTGATGGAAAAAGTTATAACTCGTACTCTTATTGCCAAGTTGACTCCACAATCGATTGGATCACGATTGGATCAAGATCTAAGAGGCGAAAATTTCCGTGGGTGCTGCCTTTAAGGAGGGGCTGCAGGTAAGTATGAGGGAGGTCCATTTTATGAAGAACGAGTACTGCGAGTCACAGCAAATGGGAATAAAAGGATCTCTGAAACGGAGACGTCCTTCTTGATGTAATTTTAAGTTACAACAAATACGAAGAATAAATATGAAGGAGATAAGGACAGAGGAAGAAAGACTATTCACAATCAAAATCATGAGAACGAAGTCAAAAAACGCAGTGAAAGAGGAATTTCAAAAAATAAGAAAAATGGAAGAATTCATGTATCCAACAAGGCAGGAAGAGTGAAATTCTGACAGCCTGGCGCAGAACGGCACGGATAAGTTCTGGTGTACTTGCTCAGCTTCACGCATATCGTTGGAGGCGTTATAATGTGGGGTCTTCAAAAGTGCTAGCACATCTTACGCCGCCTAGTCGCGTGGCAAAGCTTTGAATGAGTTTTGCTATGAAGCAGATTTTGTTTGGAATTTCTTTGAAGCATTACAATCTATCTCGGCGATTTACACGATTTCAAGGAAAGGCATATCTTCGGCAATTAACTATATCGTTTCTAAGCAATACTTAAAGGAGCACGGCAAACAATCCATTGCGGTTAATTGACAAACACTGCTACATTAATGGTTTCTTGACCTTTCTCGCTTTGCGAATTCCAGAAAATTCTTCGAGATAAATTATGAATTATAATACATATTACCCTGGACCTTCGGAAACTCAACAGGAAGTGAGTGTGCACTGCAAAATGGGTGTTATTCTTCGCCATGAAAATATCGGTCCTAGACAAGGTTGGGTGCGTGACAAGAGGCACGCCGCCGGGCTGTGATTGGTCGATTCTTATGCGTGTCGCGGCTGCGGCCTTCAAAGGTAGGACCAGTGCTGCGGGGGAATGAACAAGTTTTCTATGCTTGGGTGGGACACATGAATGCTATCGAAACCCACAACCTGCAAGGAAGTGGTTACCTATGCCATTCGGTGCGTTAAATTCCAAGGAGCAACCTGGATAATAGAAGGGCACCCGTGCGGCGCGGTCGTGTCGCGGCGTGCGTCTTGACCGCCACCCGACAATGTTAAAGGTGCAGCCGTGCTTTCGGTGCATTTCTGAGATTTTCATATGAAAATGATCTCCAGGTGCTTCTGATCACGATGGCGTTCGTAAAACTGCTGAAAAGCCTTTTTTGAATTCCAACTCCTGGGGAGCTTGTGGGCGGACCGGGGACGTAGGGCTAGGACGGTGAGACGAGGTGTTCAAATAGTACACTCATTCGCAGCACACCTTCTGAGGTGTTTCGTTCTCCTCGTAAGAGTTCTTCATGGTCCACTCTCTAACAGGATTGCAGATGCGATTCATGCGTGACTAGCAAGGGAGTGCATTTTGCGGAAACCCCGTAGTCCTGCTTTGGGTCCGCCCATAAGCTCCTTAAAAGTAGGGGCTTAAAAACGGATTCTTCGACAGTTTTGCACGGAATCACGTACAATATCATTATGATCAGAAGCTCTTGGAGACTATATCCATGTGAAAACCCCAAATTCGTTTCTGAGGGGGAAACAGGTCCTAAAGGCGAAAAAAAAATTTGAGATTCTTGGGATTGGCACAGCCGAATAGGGTCTAATTATAGATTAATGAAGAAAGATGAACGCGTATGGAATTGATATCCTTTTTGAGGGTGTGTAGGATTATACCCGGAGTGGATGGCTCTGAGTGAACTGACCAGTCGCAGAGCTTGGCTGCATCCGCTTCTCCCCTTTCCAGGTGTAACGCCCCACACCCCCTCTTTGAAAAGCAATTTTTTTTAAAAATTTTGAAGCCGGCCCCATGACATTCCCCTTCTCAAGCGATAGCCCACGATAATGGGAAAAATGAAATTAATTCCAAAAGATACACCGGAATAATTGATTGGAGTTCCGCAACATAGTCAGGGGATGTGCGTATTCAGGACGGAGAAGCCCATGTCAATCACCACATGAAAAAACAAAAAGGCTTCCTGGTGATAACGTAATATTTTCATAATAATAATAACATGATGAAATAACATCGCGATAAGGACAACTTAGTTGATCACAGACGGCTGGTCATCTTCGCGAACGAGCGCGGACTACTCCACCATCTGGATTATCAGCCACTTTCGAGAGATCTTGTCCTGAATGTGGACTCTGGCTATTAGCGTTTAGTGTCAAGTACAACTCGTCCAGTAACCATCAGATCTTTGCTGGTTCTATGTAAGCATATCAGGAGGAAGTGGTGGTATCAGAGGAAGAGAAGTTGTTTACATCGGCACCTAAAATAAACACCTCAAAGAGCGATTAGCCGGGAAGCAATCTCATCCGCAACTGCTTCTCATCTGTCAAAGTGTCCACAGGAACGACGGCAATTTATCCTTTTGAATGTCAGGTCAGCTGTCCCATCCGGGAGCATTTATTTTTAAAGAAACATGCACAGAGCCCTGTTGTAAAAAGAGAACAAAGCCCGACTGGCTAGCATGAGAACGAGTAGGCGGCTGCAGTTCATCTTCAAAGAAAGGTGAAAAATTTCTCTGCAGCTGGCGCAATGTTGTTAGGCGAGCAACTTCCGGCCAACTAACAGATTGAGTGAACACCGCGATAAAAACTCGAATGTGAGCGCCGAGGCAGACAACGATTCCCAGGCGAGTTCAATCGCAAACAC
>KN730580.1:2922-13972 GCA_000816745.1 Ancylostoma duodenale | reverse complement strand
TAAGTGTCCTCTGCTCTTACTGCACATTTCTTGGCACACGAACATCAGAATACGTCGGTACATTCTTACGTTCTCAAACCTTCGAAGCGACTCCACAACAGTTCCAGGATGCTCTTCAGTGGTACTTCGTGCGGCTCAGGGCATCCGCGGTGAGCTTTCAGTTGTTTTGCGAAAGGCAGCATATATATGCATATACGGTGCTGGCCAAAAAGAAATCACCTTTTCACCTTATATTTATAACTTCCTTCTATGTGAAGGTTGAAATTTCTAATTTTTAAAAATAATGTAGCTACTTGCTGGTGATGCACAGAGCTACCAAGGTCCTCACCGCGCCTGCAAGTTTTTACAAGAAAAAATTGTTTGCTCAAAAAGGTCAAAACCGCTGATTTCGCACTGCTTACATTTAGCTACTGTACGGCTTGTAGCGCTGGATTTTCACCAAAATTGAGTTTTTCCTAGGAAACGGATTCACATTCGACGGAATTTCAGTGAGTTGTGGCGGAATCCTCGCATCTCGGGAGCTCATTTGACATCACCTTGAAATTACCTCCTTTGGCAGTCTTGGCCATTCTGGATCGCACCTACGGCTCTGTTTCGAGCTGGGTCTAGTTCTGCATGAGGTTTCGGTTCAACTAAAGAGAGTTTAGTTGCACTTCTGCTCGAAGGATGCTCATGCATCATGCGCGTCCTAGCCAGACACATGGACACCAGTGGTGCACATCACAGGCTTTGGATTTTTATTTTGGGAGAGGATAAAATTTTCATGGGGGTTCGTTATTAGTAATGATGCGCATGATTTTCTAGGATACAGCACAAAACGATAGCTCTCATCATGGTCCAGTATCATGCAGAAACGCCATGATCTTCGGGAAATGTAAAAGGACTGAGGTATCGTGCTCTTTTTTCTACAGAAGCAAGCTAGTTGAGTTTGAAATCGTTTGTGCGACTCATACAAACTGTTAAGAGATGATTCTTCTTATTCTGAAAAGCGAATCTTCAGGACAGTACACGGGGGTTCCTAAACTCTTAAAAGTGACTGCTGGGCTGCGATTCAAGAAACGATTACCAAGCAAACCAAGAGGGGCTAGCGTGATCGGTTGTCGCATTGACTACATTGTGCTAAGAGACGCAGACGGTAAAAGTTGGTTTGCTAGCCTGGATTTGCTCGGTTAGCGTTTCATGAATCCCAGCCCTGCTGTCACTTTGAGTTCTCTTGACTCACAACATTTGGAAAGCTTTAGATTTCATCGTGTATTCCGGCAGCCTTACTTTCTAAGGAGAACAAGTATGACCTTATGAACATTACCTTCTTTCCAAAATAAAAATCCAATCTTGAAACCTGTTATGTGCACCACTGGTGACCATGTACACGAAGTTGGCCCAGCTCGACACAGGTCGTGGGTGCGATCCAGAATGGCTAAAACTGCCGACCGAAAGAGGTCAATTCCAAGGTACTGTCAAATTAGGTCCAGAGATGTCAGGATTCCGCCCCAGCCCACTCGAAATCCATTGGATATGGCCCCATTTGCTGGCAAAAAAAAATCGATTTTGGCGAAAACTCCAGTCCAACCCTAGTTGAATGTAAATAGTGCGGAATCGAAAATTTTGACCTTACTGTGTAAAAATTTTTTCTCATGAAAATTTGTGGGCGTTGTGAGGATGTCAGTAGCATTGTTGATCAGAAATGAGTACCTGCAGCATTTGTCAAAAATAGATTGTACAAGCTTGTGGTAACGCATCAAGTCATCGGGCAGTGTTTAAATCCCACCCACGCTTCCTTTTTTTTGCATTTTCACATTTCAGGCTTTCAACGTTGTTCGAAGTAATAGTGTTAGAGGTTAGAACAACATAATCTTGACACATAATTGAATGGCTTACAAGTCGTCTAGATTTGAGCATCAGAGTAGGACCTGTTTGGAGCGGCTTTTTACGGCTGCTCTTTGAGCTGTGGCTCTTGCATGCGTTGAGGCGTTCCTCGCAGTTCAAGTAAAGCGTATATGTGATTGTCATGCATGCGATGTTCATGTACTTATTGATGGGGCACCATTAGTGCACGTGAGTGGATGAATAGATAAATAAATAAATAAATAAATAAATAAATAAATAAATAATCTCAAATCCTCATGTGAACTGGAAGACAAACACGAGCTGGAGCTGAGGGCCGAGGCATTCAAGTATCGGGGCTCAATTGTTAGATCCGACGGTAGCCTCTCACGTGAGCTCGTAGAGCGTGTAAACGCCACCTAGGTGAAATGGCATTCAATGAATGGCTTACTGTGTGACAAGACCATTCCAGAGCGCCTCAGGTCGAAGGTTTACCTACCTGTTGTACGTGATGTCGCTCTTCACGGTGCTGAGCGTTGGGCTACTATCAAGGAAGTGAAGCGATGTCTTAGCTTCATGGGAACGGCTACCCTCGATGGCTGGCATTACGCGACGTGACCGCGCCTGCAATCAGGACATCCGGCAGCGTTTGGATGTCGCTCCAATAACTGACGGAGGAGCTCGCTTGCGACGGTATGACAACGTGCTCCGTGCTGACAACGACAACATTTGCGAAATCGGCTTCAGTTTTGACGCACCAGGCCAAAAGCATGCCCGAAGCAACTACGGATGGACACCTTGCACACCGATCTGAAAGCAGCTGGTATCCACCCGGGCCAGGCACATGACATGGCAAAATGCCGTCGAAGGATCAGTAGAGCGGACCCCACCGCCAAATGGGACAAATGGTAAAGAAGAAAAAGAAATCCACATGTGAACCAGTACATTGCCTGAGAGCGAGCTGTGAATCGTTGTTCCCAATGAATAGTTTTTCCTTAAAACCCTGATTTTATGCCGCGTGCTAAGAAGATGACAATATTATAAAATATTGAGCCAAGATTCTACCTGACAGTGAACTACTCTTCAAATAGCAAGATTGCTTCTGAGTGTGCGCACTCATACCATTATATCTGAATTGTTTTCAACCTTGGAATCACTTCAGCAAGATTAAAAGCATGAAGAGCGAAATTGCAGAGAAGAAGTATCTTTGTGATCCAGTTAATTTTTTTAAAATGTTAGCCCAAACAACGGTGACAAAATTGGGAAGGCCGAAACCTTCGACTAACTCATCGCACCGTAAATCACAACTTCTTTATCAAACAAAGGAACAAAGAAAGAACTAGTCAGTCAGATCGAATAGGACGACGCCGCGTGCGAGAGAAGACGACAGTCGAATGATAGGATTTCGAAATACTATCGAAACGATGCTAACCCGCTCAAATACAGCGCAAAGCGCGTGTTGGTTTCCGAAGCGAACTCAGCCATTGCTCTCGCCGCTATCCATTGGCGCACCAAACAAAACTTCGGATTCTCAGTGCTAAAGAGGTTACCATCTGAAATAACACAAGTTAATACACCAGCTATCACAGCACTACAATTCAAGGTATCGAGCTTTCAACTGATTGTCCATTGTGTTGGGCAAAAGTGATATGCATACAACAACGTCATTCTAGATAACGCTTCTAAAATAGATAGCTCGTTTCATAATTGTGTGTTCGTTTCACATCACTGTACACAAGCGCTGCGATTAATACTGCAGCTATCACAGCACTACACGCCCCTCCTCCGGGTCGAGACCGCTCCACTCGAACACACTACTTCTACCGAGCTCCACTGGCCCAAAGGCCTTCGCAGCAGTTCTTGCTTCATTTCGGCGCTTTCTCTGTTCCCTCCTCCGTTGAACGTTCTTACTTATTCCACCTTTCTTCATAGCAAAATTACCCCGCTCTCTCGAAGTTGTCGACGGCTCTCCGGTCAGTACGCTCCTTCGAGGACGCTGACTATGAACAGGAAGAAGCTCAAATGCAAAGTGCGGAGGTAACTGCCTAGTGAGGTACTCGTAGAACAATCACTCGCACTTGTCGTTCCGATAGCCATGTATTGTCGTTTTCAATGACTGCCACGGCATATTCGTGGGAGTTCAGATCGGTGATACAATTCACGATTATCAGATTGCCCACCACTCGCTCCTGCTGACAGTCCAGAACTTCCTGATTCATCGGTTCGACAGTAGTGGCTTTGTCGAAATATCGTCAAGGAGTTCCGTCTGTGCGACTCCTTCACAAACTAACCGCTGCTGTCCCACATATCTGGGCCGACGCTGGAGACAATCTACTTCAGCGAACTATCCATTAGCGCACCAAACAAAACATCGGATTCTCAGTGCTAAAGAGGTTACTATCTAAAATAACACAAGTTAATACACCAGCTATCACAGCATTACAATCCAAGGTATCGAGCTTCCAACTGATTGTCCATTGCGTTGGGCAAAAATGATATGCATACATCAACGTCATTCTATTATAGATAACGCTTCTAAAATAGATAGTTCGTTTCATAATTGTGTGTTCGTTTCACATCAGTGTACACAAGCGCTGCGCTTTACCAGGGTCACCTTGAATTTAACCTCAAGTAGAAGATTACGCAGAGTCCACCGATCTCCCTCCTACGAGGGATCCCAGCCGATTTGCTGCAAGGCTTGGCGCGACCCCGGGTGACGGATAGGGGGTTTACCGCGGACCAAGTGCGGCCATGCGCTTGCCCTGTAATTTTGATCGAAATAAGTTATGATAACGTTAAAATGGAGGACTGCCACTCGCAGCCATTGCCCAATCAGCTAATAGTTGCTACTTCTCGCGCTCCAAGGATGATTTTGGAGCGCGGCAGTAGCATGAGAACCCGTATAACTTACTGCCTAGTGATCCTGCTGATCTAGGTACCACCTGTTATTACTTGTTATGGAAAAAGTTCTACCTCGTACTCATCTTGCAAAACTGACCCCACAATCGATTGGATCACGACTGGATCAAGATCTAAGAAGCGAAAATTTCCGTGGGTGCTGCCTTTAACGTCAAGAAGACGGAGTATCTAACAACCAGCGTGGACCAACCCGGTACCATAAGCGTAGATGGTGTAGACTTACCGAGGACGGAAGTGTTCAAGTTAAGTACTTGGATCAGGGAATTCATCTGACGGTAGCCTCTGTCATGAAGTTGTAGCCCGAGTTAACTCCTCATAGGGAAGTGGCGCTCGTTGACCGGTGTTCTGTGTGACAAGAAGACCCCGGACCAGGTGAAATCAAAGATCTATCGTATCGTTTTCCATCCCGTTGCTCTTCATGGCGCCGAATGTTGATCTGCAACCAAGGAAGTGAAGCGTCGCCTCAGCGCAATGGATATGGAGATGTTGCGTTGGATGGCTGGACTAACGCGGCTCGATCGAATCTGCAATGAGGACATAAGGAATTGGTTTGGCATCGCGGCGATATCTGATGAACTTCGTGAATCTCGTATGCAATGGTACGGCCACGTTCTGCATGCCGAGGAGGGAACCGTCTGCAAAGTCGGCCTTAATCTCGAAGTCCCCGGCGAACCTCCAAGAGGTTGACCAAAGCAACGCTGGCTTGACACGCTCCACGCCGATCTTAAGCTGCCTGGAATCCACCTGGACCAAGAGCACGACAGGGCTAAATGGCGTCAACGGACCATTAAAGCGAACCCCTCTACCAAATGGGACAAACGCTGAAGAAGAGGAAGAAGATTACGCACAGTAACGCCTTCATCACTGGTGTGATTGTTACTCCTTGATTAGCTGGTGTTCAAATTGAGGATCAGTCTTCTACGCATTTATGCGGAGGAGTATATTAATTGTCTGGATTAATTGTCAGTGATAGTAAAGCTTTTTCCGCCGCGCTAAGTCTCACTCAATATTGTTGGATTTGAATTATTTTGATCGCGAACATGCTGTGGAACCTTGCAAGGTAGCAAAAAAATTTAGGTTAAACTTTCAGTGCAGAATCTCGGTGCGGCCTAATACACTCTTTCAGCCCGCAATTTTTAAGTAGTACAGCGCAAAAGCTACGGTTATAGGCTCGCTGCACTACGTCGTTTTGTTGATCACAATTGGAAGACGACCACGCAAAATCCGCACAGATAGCTATTTATAAAAACAGAGAACCAGATCAATTGCCATGTCTGACTTTCATTGAAACTCGGCATGTTGTGAGCTATTTGGCATAGTTTTGTTGAACCGACACGAAATTGTCATAGATGACTTTATTAGGCTGACGAGTTTCGGCAAAATCGCCTTCTTCAGAGTCTGAAGGCCAATATCGAGCAATCTACCCGGTCAAACGCCTCTTCAGCTTCATACAATTTCACGATCACTCTCGTAATAGCACAACTAACGAGAAAACATACCATATCTACACCACGATCCACAGATGAGGATGGTGAACGCGACCGCTGCAGAGGCAGCAAGGGCGCTATTGGAGAAACATCTGTAGAAAGCTTGCTAGTTCCCGTGTGATAGAAGTCGGTCCTATCCTCTTGTCGGTTCATTTTAGGAGTCTTGCGTTCATCTACGCTCATATTTGCGACTCATAGACCAGGATCGTGACCTTTATTTCAAAATCGTCTCCGTCGTGACAGTTTAGGCGGTGGCTACCTAATGCATTAGAAGGGCGAGGTTTCGCTTTTGTTTCTAGATGTTCTTTCACTCGAGTACACCGTGTGCACGCTGTTTCGCCAATGTACTCGTTCCCGCACATACAGGTGATCGAGAAAACTACTCCCGACCTTATACAATTTCCATGCTTCCCCCTGGCCAGATTACACAGCCCGGCATCATGCAGAAACGGTCGTAAGGACGATTCCGGAGTAGTGCTCGTTTGAGACTATGCGGGTGTAACTCCACAAGTGCAGCCATACAACTTGACCAACTTCGGCCCAACTCATGTAAGCTTCCGGTAGAGCTTTTCTTCCTCTTTCGAATGCTTCTTGAGAATTCTGGCTAGCCCCTTCCTGCATCAGAAGGGCGAAATTTCACTTTCGCGTCCAGATGTTCTTTTACCTGAGCACACAGTGGGTGCATACCTCTTCAGAAATGAGTGGAAAATATTAAGTTGGTGCAAAAGAAATGACGCGCTTTTTTCTCAAAACCATATAGGCCTCTTTAAACATGACATGACATCCAGATATGGACGCACTTATAGAGCAAAGGAAGCTCTCTTGTGCTGTATGTACAAGGGATGTCGGGTGGAGTTAGGAGTCACGAAACAATCGAAAACTTCCAAAGAACTCGTCTTCAGTTTTTTGAACTTTTCTTCGTTTTTTTTCCAGTAACGCCAGCTATGGAGCCCAAAACACCTTCTTCGTATTTGGTCAGGATGTCAGTACCTAATCCATATGTCAGTTCTGGTGCAACGGCTTTACTGTGGGAAATGTGGATGAGTACTTTTTGATGCATTTTTCTTGCCATTTCCAGGATTCTAGAGGGATGATCGTTTTGAAGCTGCTTTTTGCAAAGAGCACATGCAATAATACCTTTTGCTCCTATTTGTTCCAAAAAGTCGCGAGCGTTCCGCTGGAAAAGCGCTCGAGATGCTCAAAAGCACATTTTCTGCACCCCAACTTTTGGCCTAGATTTGCTTCCGAGAGCTGGCTTGAATTTAGATGAGTCTGCTAGGAAACGTTCAGATAGCCGTCGTGTTCTCAGAAAAACTGCAGTATTTCTCGCACTTTTCCAAACCGCCGAATTCTCTATCACACGAGAAAAGATTCGACAAACTAGATAACCTGAGATCGAGAATTTTCTTGTTCTTCGCTTCTTAGCTTTCCGAGTTCTGTGCGCAAGACCTCAACGGCCTGCTCTTACAATGAGCAGTGTTCCCTTCTAATCAAAGGAATTATATCGACCGCCAATCTTCCCGTTCATTAAAGTCATGGGAAAAAATAAAAACAATGCAAAAACTGCCATTTCTTTTTCAACCTAATAGAATGGTGTTTTATCTGAGGTAGGTTGATTGCCTAGTTGTGATTGCGGTTTGTTGTGGCGCCTGCGGGTATATGCGATGTTGTAGCCATTGGAAATATTAGGTTGTTGCGAAATTAATTGTCGAAATGGACACCACATCAAAGTGTTGTATCCCGGCTCAAATACAACCTTCTTCATCGTTTTAGCAATCATTCAATTCGGTATATCATCGAAATCGAAAATTGAGATGACAAGAACGCGAAAATTTTTGGAAGGCGACTTCATCATGCTCCAGATTAACGATTTGTTGCTGTCGCAGAAGTGCATCTAGGGCTCGGGAAAAGAATTTAAAGTAGGGTAGTAGTCTGAGGAATAAGGGCAATGTGTGAGAACCTGGATGTCTTACTGGATCAAATTTGCCGTGTGAATTTTGGAATGTGACTTAACTTTACTCAGGAGCAAGGGAAAACCAGCTTTTGTTCACTACTGCCGACCACATCTATAGTAGATTGCAGACATCAGCTCAAAATTACAATATTAGGGCTCTGCTGTCAACGTTTGACTAGGTTGGAGAAGGCTGCAGTGGATCACACTCTTACAGCACCACCAAATCCCTGGCGCAACCTCCTCAACATGAAGATTTGATTTAGAAAAGCATAGAGATGGGGGGAGGTCACTACCGCTACGAATTCACGCTTCCTGGAACCAAGCTCCAACATAGCTATTAAATGTTCTAGAAATGTGTTGTTTTTGGAGCGAAAAATTAAGTTAGAAAAGGTGACACAGCAGGTGAGACGCTGGTCGTCAGTCAGTTCACTTCCACACCTTTCCTTCCATGTCAGCTTAAGTCAAATGTTTTGAAACTGTAGTATAGTGAGCCCCCATCCCTGCACTTAACGTCCAAATGGTCGGACCCGGTTTAGGTTCCACGACTGTTCTCAACGTTTGATCGTCAGGGAAGAACTTGTGGTCACAACCATGGTTGCCTGTCGATCAAAATCGAGCTAACGAAAATTCGCGATCCAACAGCTCACTGCCCTTTGGGAAGCAGATTCTAACCCAAAATAAATGCAAGATTACCACCTACCTTTAACAAAGAGTGATCGAGTTTGAGGTCATCAATCATAACCACCCGAAAATCGCGTCGGCTCATCATTTGTTCGCGGCTTCATAAAATCCCTCAGCAAAGAGCTAGCCAGAATTCTCAAGAAAAAATCGAAAGAGGAAGAAAAGCACTACCGGAATCTTACACAAGTTGGGCCGAAGTTGCTCAAATTAGGCAGAAGAGGAAAGTATTTTTGTGTATACCCCGAACCGGCAATTATTTTCGCAACAACCTGATGCTCTGTTTTCCTGTAGAAAAGTTTCTCGAAAGCAAATTAGATGAAAATCGGAAACCACCGGGGGAATTGTGTAGCAGTGATTTCCCCTCCCATGCTTCGTATAATTCGTTTTCATGCAAAACCACAAGTACCGCTAGAAACAGCACTCGTTGCGTTTTTGCTTAAATGCAAGAGCCTCTTGCAAAACTCGGTCCTATTTGCAAAATGCTCCAAACGTTTCTTCATTTGGAAAAAGGCAGCGCAACGCGTGGGCTCCTAGCGAAAATGACTGAGCGAACGTAGTACAATAACTAATGCCTCCCCCTCGCACTTCCTTTTTAGAGCTACTCCTGTTTAGTGTCCTTGTCAGACTAGTGCTGTTAGACTCCTGCACATTTTCGGGCAGTAGTCGAAAACAAGCTTTTTGTGAGACTTGGACGCATTAGGATTGAAATTGCTCCACTTAGCGGAGGAGCTGTGTCTCTAAAATCGAATGTTTAGATCTTATTCACCGTTGAGTCGATGCTACATGTAGTCGCCCTTTGTCTTCTGTACCTGGGAATTGAGTGTCGGCTTCGCTCATACAACGAGTTGCCTCAGAAACCAGTGTTCAGTGTCCATAGCATTCTGCTCGTATGAACTATGTACATCGGGAGTCTTATGGTGTGTTGGTGATAATTATTGTTCCATTCATTTTGATAAGCTCTTATACATTTGCCTATGGAGCACAAATTGTTCGCGAATTAAGAAATTCTTTTCTTCGCGAAGCAAGCCCACTAGTACAATTCAGCTTCATTCACATAGAAACGCATGCTTTGTCTGGTTTTTTTTTTCATCTGCAATTGTGTTGAACAATGATAAATTGATCACTTCAATACTAGTGTACTAACACATAAATTGCAGTCAAAGTTATATGCCTTTTCAACTTTCCTCCATAACTTCTTCTAACGTGAAGCTTAAAAGTTCAATCCTAATGAGAGTTGTAGAATGGAGAGAAACGCTGAAATCCACACATTCTTTGAGTGAATATTATTACGAAAAATTTTTTAATGAGGATCGAATCGCGTAATTTGGTGGTACCAACTAATAGTCACGGAATGGTCTTTGTAAGTGGGATCTGACAACAAAATGAATGTTTTTTAGAAAGATGAACTCAAATCTTGTTTAATATGTGCGCTTACGTGTCAGTAACTGTCATATACCTGGTCTACTTGAGGTCAGTTTAGCAGTAACCTCTCGTAAGTGTTTTCATCAAGCTAGCTGATTCATTCTCCCCAAATTTTTCCTGCTATCAATCTAAACTAGTTTGGCCGTACTGATTTTCAAGCCTTTGCTGAACTCTCCAAATATTACAGACGTTCGCGATGCACCTGAGAGTGCATACCACGAGAAAAGGAGTTTCAATTTTCCTTTGCTGCTAGAGTAAGATGATTTCTTTGAGATTTTATTATAGCTTAAGGTGTGTTGGAAATCTCGCAATATCAGAACAGACGGCCGAACTCAGATCTACGGATTCAATTGGATAGGATCTTCTCAAGGTCAGGGAAGTTCACGACACAATCCAGGAAACGGTTCTTGCGATAACGGACACAATCTGTTCCAATCTAACGCAATGAGCTGCAGCTGTAGCTGTAAACGAGATGTACAAACAGTAAGCACCCTCAGATGAACCGTAAAACTTCAAAAAACTGGAGTTGTGAGAACGGGTCCGTAAAGGTGAAGATTTGTGAGAAAAATCGTAGGTGGGTCACTCGGCGCCAGGCGTCGACTGGGGGGGGGGGGGGGGTAGGGTTGTATGCTGGAGCTCATGGGATCACGCTTATCTACGACAAAGGAACAAAAGCTTCACTGGAAAATATTCAGTGTTGGCAGCACAGGTGAAAGTCTGAGTGAAAAAGTCGTCCATAGCAATGATATACTTAATGATTTTA
>KN730578.1:11907-35310 GCA_000816745.1 Ancylostoma duodenale | reverse complement strand
GGGGGGGCCCCCCCCCCCCCCTGCGTCCGCCACTGTTAGGCGGGTATTGGTGCCACATCCTTTTTGCCATAAGAGTTACCAAATGAAACTGACTCGTTCACAGTAACAGGTCCTAGCATATAGTGGAAGGTCAACCTGGTCAGTCCCTGGTCTAAAACCTCTTGACTTTCCCGGGAGCAGGTTGCCAACAGTGGTCTTCGAGGTTTTCCCTTTCATAAGCTCTATCTCTGCATCATTTTGGAGCAGTTCTAAGTTAATTTTCATTGCAAATGGCACAGCAGCTTATACCAACGTTGTCTGATGAGAGCACGACCCATGGATTTGATTGCCTGCTCAGTGGACTCCGACTTGACGTCATGATACCACCTGATCCCATCGCTTCAAATTTCTTCCTAGAAGAAAAGGAAAACTTCTCGTGAGGTCCAATAGTGTGGGAGGAGGCAAGGATGGCAGTCTTCTCAATTTCCGGCGCTCCGGTTCTTGTAGTCGTGAAGCTCACATCCATTCATGTATGCAATGCAGTGAGGATGCCTTTCACCGAGCCGTACGTTTTTAACTGATCCCCCCAGATTTGTTTCAAATATCACTCCTGAGTAACTGCAAACTTCACAGGTATCTATCCGCTTTGTTCTTGCTACGATTACCCTTTTAATGAGTGGGCTTAATATTTACGTTCATATGCTCCTACTCATATTCGCTGGATAAATTGCTTGACCTTCAAACGCAAATAGGGATCTGCATCTCAGTCAACAAGCTAAATTATCTGTTCTATTTGTCCTAAGGACAAATAGAAGCAGGAGACTGGCAGGTGCTAGACCCCAATTCACTCAATTCATGTCTGCATTCTCCATTAGTTCTGTCAGTTTAGTTCTGTTCCTGAGAATTTTTTTTTCAATACTCCTACAAAAGCCGGTATGGGGCTCAGATTTTGAGATGTTCACGTATGTACCTCTTTTAGCAACAATAGTTGTCGTCCATGAATGTTTCCAATTGTTGGAGTTGCCGTCAGGGCCCGGAAACCTATAAATTGAAGTTAGCCAAAGGGAAGGAACATTATATTGTCTCCAAGATACTAATAGGAGTTTCTGGAGATAGACTAGATGCATGGCATAACTCAGCCCAGTGAAGAGGTATTAAGTCTAAGTAAAAACCTCGTGGGCCCTAACAGTTCCCGGGAAGAACTTTGATGAAAGGAAACAGCAGAACACTGGTGTAGGCAGGTACAAAAGACAATAAAAGCCTGGATCGGCTATGGCTAACCCATCGCGGAAATCCACTTATATCATAATCACGGATAAAAAACTTTTGTTGCACGGAATGTTTCATCCTCATTCCGTTCTGGAAACAGTGGCAATGTTGTGAATTAACGGAAAAAGCCGAAGGAAAAAGATCGTAATTCTACCCTGGCTTCTGGCAGTTTCTACTTTGATGGAATTTTTCAGACAAACACTTCCTCACATCATTATTCTCAGTAACGTCTTGAATTTTTCGCGTTTTATTAATGTTTTCAGTGCATACCGTATTTTATTCAGGGTGAAGCAATAAGCGTAAATCTTACGGCACTACCTCTAATCACACCATATTTTGTATACCCTTCCTGTGTGCTTTTATCTCGTTACTCTAGTTTTGAGCCACATCATTGTTGAATTCAGAAAAGATGGAAATAGAGTTGTTATTAAGGAACGTTTAAATATGGCAATTCTTTGCCTCAGAAAACTCCTCCAAAGAAACTTTAGTGCAATCGTCTTGCTCTTGGAAAATATGTACACAATGGATTTTCGAACAGATACTTCTTGATCGCTGTCATTATATTCGACACACCTACGTACATATGTAATCATGGCGTGGGTGGTTCTAGGAAAACAATGTATGATCTCCGCTGGTTTGCATATGCCTGCTGTTTGACACATGGATAGAATCTCCATTTATTTAGGTAGCATTGGAGAATAAAATGTCGGTCATCTCGTTTCACTATGGTCCCATTTGTTCCATTTACTAGTTTTTTCCACAATTGACACACAGACCATATTAGCCTTCCTTTCTTGTGTGGAGGAGCTATTTTGGAAGCCCCACAACCGTTGGTCAGCAACCTTTGGACTCTAGCTGAACACTACATATAAGTGTTGTTTTAGCCGATTACAACAAAGAGTGGAATAATGACCCTACGCCAATCAAAACCTATCTCGAACATAATCCATGGTCTTACAGGGTTCAGTATCCGTCGCTATTCCTGTGAACGGCGCCTGCTGATACTCCGAGGAGGTAAATTGTCGTGGGTGGGATCCACAAGCAAGTCCCAAAGATTCCCCAAGGTTGAATTTCGCTCGCAAATTATCCATTGTTTCGTGATAATACGGTTTTAATGTTTTTTTATATAAAGTGTACCCCACCCTTAGGATCAATCAAAATCGATTCGAATCCAGAATAAATGCCATATTATCTCTTTATGGAACCCCTTGTTAGCCGACTCAAGTTCCTTCCGCAATCATCTTTACTCTTCCTCCACGGAACTGCACTTCTTGGACAAAGAGGAGTGCGTGGAAAGTCGTCCACATCCACCTTTCCAGCAACTTTTACCCGCTATCGATCCCTTTGTCCTAATTTCCTATCCTCCATTGGTGAACTCAACAGAACAGAATTCTCCTCTTTGCCCCCGCAAACCCTCAATGAGGAATTACTCCCGGGCCACATCAACACTCAACGTCACGGCGCTTCTTGCCCTCACGGTTAATTCACTTTCGAAGGTGTTAGAGGCTTTTATCTCATTAGTGGGTCGCCTTTTCCTTGAATTTTCCTCGCTGTTCCCAGTTTTTCCCTTAGACAAGTGCATTTTTTTCGGCCAGGCAATAAACAGCTACACTGAATGGGGTGAAAGCCTCTATGTTACGCGCGTTATGTGGAACGTGGGCTGTTTGAGTTTCGACCCGTAGTGAAATTATGGCACTCGGCGCTTCTCGCTGAGGAGTGTTTTGCCGCGATTGCCAAATCATCCAAAGCAACGAGTGCCATGCTCTCTGACGATGCGCCCACATCTTCAATGGGATAAATCCTACGTCATTTCTTTTTCTCCCTCTTTTTTTTTCATCTGATGAGATGGATGATTTCCTTACGCTTTCATACACTTATTATGTTTCTGATATTCGATCCCGGACTACAAGACCACTCCTGACGCTTATGGCAGAATTTTCGACCACGCATTCTTTTATTCAACGTCAATTTATTTCAGCAATGAATGCTACTGCCTCCTTAGAAATTAATAAATATTGCTCTTGTAAATATGTAGTTCCAGCGGCATTCTCTTAGCGCATCTGTGTCGCTCAGTGCCGTCCAATATTATCGAACACTTATCCCTAATTTCTTTGAAACTCTATAAAGTTTCGATGATGTACTTATCTGCTGTTTAGATAAACTCAATGCTCAATTTTACAGATATACAGCATGACCTCCACTCGCACAGTCCTTCTCTGTATAGTTTTCGTTATCATTCAGGCCTGCGCAGAAGAGAACAAAGTCGTCAAGGTGAGCCAAATCTAGAATTCAGTGGTAAATTTCCATGGAAATTTGAATGACTATTTTTAGCAAGTCCAATTCAACCGAAATATGCCAGCATGGCGTTCTTCAGTACGAGTTAGGCAGGTTGGTGCAAATAGGAATTTCTGCTTACTCTACATGTGTAGGACAGGCTCATCTTCTCTGGAATAATCTTAATGTTGAAGTCTTCACTGTATTCCATAATTATTCCAACCTCTGAAAACTATGCGCTTTTCATCCAAATGAACCACCATTAAGTTTGTTCTTTATACCAGAAAAACTGTGTGAGATACATGTGAGCGAAACCTGCTCTCAAATACCACTTAATTTATGACGAAGGTACGCAAAGTGACAATGTAGCAATCTCGTTACGTGTGCGTTAGCATAGGTTGTTGCCTATGTTCCACGCCACTTCTCACCTTCATCTCCAAATTTGTTTTCTTCCACGTTACAGTGAAAAATTAAGCGAGCAATCTTTAAAGAGTGACATTTGACGGCGACAGTAGGCTTTGTTGTTAGCTGCTCTATATGAATGGTTCCTTTGTAGTTCCACCAAACCCCTGAACATTGCCTTTTGAGGAGGTAGTCTAGCTTTGGCTGTGGGAGCCAAGGTTACTAGCCTCCGTGCTACCGACACATCATCATGCGATTATCTACGAAGCCAACATCCCGTCACCGGTAACAAAGTTTATGATCCAAGTGGAAGTAAATCGAAAAGTCAAAGCGTTTAGACACGTATCTCCCACACCCCGCTATATTTTCTTGTTTCTCCGAAATGATGTAAGCTGTTGTTTTGTGATAACACTGAAATCTCTCTACCACCTCGCGAGTGTCACACCGCGGGCTCCCTACATTCAGCTCCAAGAGACGTTTGACCCTGCAATGCTGCCAATCAGATAAAGCTTTCTGCTTAAGTAGAATTCGCCGTTTTTGAATCTTGTAGGATCAAACTTCCGCCATATATCAGAATAAAACTGGAGGACTCATCTCACCACATATGCTTTCTGCCAAATCGTTTGCGTTGATATCTCCCGTGAGTTAATGATGCAGAAGCAGTCAAGCTTGGTTTGAGTCAGTAAAGGTTTTTTCGGTCATAATCGCGACGCACTGCTGAGTCAGTCCTAGTACATATAAGTAGTCTGTCTGGCAGTCTTTACTTATATGGGCTTTGGTAGGAAAGTTTTCGGTACCGAAAAATTTCACAAAATAAGAAAATTGCAGGAAAATTATGCGACAACCTAACACTACTATGATATTGGGAATCAAAAAAGGATGATTAGTGCTTCTTCAGATTGGTCTCAGACACGGCTCATTTTCTAAGTAAAAGTGGCTGTTATTCCATGAGTGGGAAAATGAACCAATACGTGCTAATATGTATAACAAATCAGCGATTGTCTGCTCTATTCTCGACACGGGTTACCACAGGGCCGGTAGTAAAGTACCCTACGACGTGACGTCAGGATGCCGTCATGTAGGCAGGTGCTCCCGGCATGTTGGCATCTTTGCTCCCAACATGTCGGCATCTATGGCAGCATCACAATGGAAAATAAGGTAAGCATACATGCCGACATGTCGGGAGCAGAGATGCCGACACAATGTGCATTCATATCAATGTAACGCGCTTGAGAAGTTGGTTGGTCCATTCACACAGCCTGAGGAGGTCTCGCCTACAAAGTCTATGCACTGGGCCCTATCTTTGGAAACTGTGCAGGAATAACGCAACCCGAAAAGTTCAGTACGTTGAGTTCAGAGCTTAAGACCATTTTTGACTTTTTGCTTTCTCTTCTACTGTTAAATGTTTGCTCCCCTTGACAGAAATTGGAGAATGGGAGAAATTGACGGTAGCAAGAATTTTGCACAATTGACAGAGACATCCACTTGAAGTATGCAATAGCACGACGTGGACGGTAAGATGATTTGGGATGGCCCAAGGTCATGTGAGAAACAAAGCGATGCCCAGCAAGTACAGGTACAATAAGCCTGGTCTAAACTTAGGTAATTAGCGTAGGTAGCGGTGCCGTGATGGAATTGCCATTGAGGGCTATCCGATTGCCGAGGTTGAGAGAACAAACGTAGATGTTGCAGGTTACAAGATTTAAGTTCAACTGGTTAATCCTTTAGAATACTTTCTTACATCAAATATGTGCTGGGGACCACTTTTCTCCAGTTAAAAGAAGGGCAATTCCATGAAAATGGGGGTTGGTAGGAGGTGTTGACGTCCGTCGTGCTCCCGACCATGACCGAGCTTCTGCGTCGGCACCCTCTCGCCTTTACATGTTCTCTCTTCATTTTCTGACTTGCCGCCGTGGGCTCAGGTCGTTTTGGGAGCAATCGAGCTGCCGCCAGCCCTGAGGTCATTGCTGCCAACAAACTGGCGTCCGACGTGAGGGCACATGGTTAAGAATAGAAAGGTGCTGACATCCTTCTGCAAATATGTCAGCAGCGACTTCACGTCACAGCAGCAGCAGATGGCTGCGAACATTTGGGACTTTACTACCGGCCCAGGTGGTCGTGGTCATTCGTAACAGGACATACGTACTTCAGATTATAGATTCCATTAAATCTGGTTGCTGATTCAAAATACATCCTATATTAGAGCAAATATAGAGCTCTGGTGAAGTTATTTGGTATATAAGGCTCGTGGACGAGCCGAAAATATACGTTCACGACCTCTATCGTTAGCACAGATGGAGAATGGAATTGAAGTCCGCTTTTCCACCTTCAAGTAATGAAATATGTATTTCCTCCTTGATACATATGTTGCGACCAACTCTTGTCTCTTTTTCGTGAAAGGAAGAAAAACCCAGAAAGTTCTTCGTGCCACGCCACTCGTGAAAGAGGCAGCAACGTATAGCTAGTAATAAGGCAAACTCGACACACTCTCTGTGTGGCTCTTCACCGCGGAGCTAGAGCTGTTCTATAAGTTTCACAATCATGAAGAAAACAATTTTGAACTACCATCACTTCTCCATTCATTATTCTTTCCGAGCTTTTCCTTTTTGTCAACACAGTGATGAAGAGGTCTTTTCGACACAGAAGTAACATCAACTCTAGTAATCATTGCAGGTTTTCAAGCAAAAAGTACCCAGAACAAGGTGCGTACCGGGCGTTAGATCTCAGGTATAGAATTCCTACTGTGGCAGGGTCGACTTTACTGCGTGTTATGGTCATTTTCGCAAAGAGTATACAAATATGTGAGGGTTGATACTACTTGAGAGGAGTGCCTCACCGCAGAATTGATTTCCAGATTTTAATATTGGAAACAGAACAGCATATGGTGAATGCATTCACAATGGCATACATATCTCCTCACAGAAGTGCCGAACCTTTTCTTGACCCCTTCTTTTGGAGCGTTCGAGGTGGTCGTTGCCACAGCAGAAACGTCACTGAATCAAGCAAAAACTTGGATTCAGTTATTTCAAGGGTTGTCAGCAGTGAAAACGACACTGCTGTTGCATGAATTTTGAGACCCGTCACCAAACCTAGCCAAGCGTTCAAGGATTCACAACTGCAGTGCGCGTCGGTTGAGCCAACGAATTTACGGGCATGACGGCGCACAGCAGCGTGACGACCATGCGTACTGGTGCGGCTATTTCGCAATGCCGTAAGAATCTAGTGTTTTCTTCGTGAAACCACCAAATGCGACGGAAAACGCAGTACAACGTAGCTTCTCAAGCGCGCGGCGTGGTCGCGTTGTTGTGCGCACTCAAATCCGCAAATTCATCGGCTCCATTGCTTTTCGCTTTCAGTTTGAATTTTCTCTCTGACACAATTTTTCCTTTTTTTTCGAAAAATTTTAGCTCTCACTTGTAGCTTTCACATCAGCTGCTGATGATTTCTCTAGGAAATACATAGCATCCGTTTTTTTCAGAAGGTACCCACTCTAAGACAATTGCATACATTTACAATACCAATTTTCTCCATGTTGCATAAGTTCTTCGCAGGTTGACGCTCACCTTTTGGCTTGCATGTCATGAATTCTGTACACTGATGCCATTATTTTGGATTACGGTGGAAGGATATTGACACTCGTTTGTTCGCAAAACAGAATCTCGCAGCGACAGCTTTACCAACGACGCTTTCTTACTAGCTGTTAACTATTCAGTGTTTTCCAATCTGACTACTCCCCTTCCTTATTCCCAATATCCTCAGTTTCTTCGTTCACACTATGATTGAAACAGGGAAGTGCGTACATATAGATTCCGTGGCATAACAATGGTGTAGAACTACGTATTTTTGATCAGCCTCACCATTTATGAATTCAAAAAAGATTTATCTAAGAAAATCAAGAATTTTGAGTACTGATCCACATCCGAGGCCCAAAATTTTCAGAATATTTCTTCTCTGAAACCTTGCACAGTAAGATTATTCAGGTGTTGGGCACATATTTTCTGCGATACACTATTTCTGTAAGGATACGTAGATGTATGGTAGATAGTGTACCTTATCCCTATTTTGCGTTGAGAGGTTCTTTGAGGTGCTGAACACGACTGCCCGACTCATTTTGTACTGCAACATTGTTTTTGTAGGGCCATGGTACGATTACTGTCTGTAACCGAGAGAAATTGTCGGTTTGGGCAAGGGCGCTGTCATGCAAATTGATTTTCATAATAATGGGAACTATGTAAGATTTGGGATGATCCTGAGGAATGCCTTGTTTACTGTATGGCTACGTAACCGCAAAGTTTCACTAGAAAAGCTCTTTTCTCCAAAAAATCTTGGGACTTTTGGGAACCAGGATGTGGAATTGTGCCCACTTGTTGTTAAGTAGTCCTGGCGCATCACATTTCCTTGTCTAGAACGGAAACTACTGCGCTTAGAACTTACGCATACTGGATTTTTTCTCACGCTTGAAGTGGACTTGTAATCTTGATGTTCACAGTTCGCAGAAATGTCCTCATAAGAAGCTTAACTAGAGAGTCAAGAAAGCACACGTACATCACGCACATTCCTGGTTTCTAGTGAATTTCCGGATGTACTGCAACACTCATTCCAGGTACAAGGCAGTTTCCCACGTTTGTCAGCTTTCTATGATGGCGGCTCACGACCACGTCTGTTCAACTTCAACAAGCGATATGAGGATCTCTACGATAATCAGGAACGCTGATCATTTTGTAAATCTCAATCGTTGGTTTGTATCGTGATATTTTCGTGATCCTGACATGGTCTTGGTGATTTGACTAGCACTGTTGATCTGTGAGTGTACTGCGTAAAAATAAATCTGTTGCTTTAATAGCAGCGAAATTGGATGCCTTCCAGAAGCCAATCCATGTTGGACTTCAATCCTAGGTTTGAATATCAGGTTCATTCATATGTTCTTGTTCATCTGGGCCGCAAAATCCATTAAGAAGTCCGACTCGAAGATAAGCAGATAAGTCCGTGTTCACGTCGGGTGACGCAGGCCGTCACGGACCGAATGGAATCAGCTGGAATTGAAGCTGACATCGACGGCGATTGATTCGAGAAGGTAGGCGGAATTTGCATGAGCATTCGCAGAAATTCTCACTTCTGAAGGGAATCGCTCACCGTGTAGCAGGCCGGTGGACAAACACAACAGTGAGTTGAACAACATGAATAGCTCCCTATCTGCAAAGATTCTGCCGTGGACGCATCTGCCGCCCTGGACAAAGGTTTCGCTGCAGCTAACACTCTTGGCCAGCTGTGCTTGTTCGGTCTACCGCAGTGGATGAAATGCGGTGTATGAAATGCGGACCATTTATCAGGGCTCCGTGGCGAGACCTGTCAGTGGAACACTCGTGCGCGCTTTGGACGCGCAGGAAATACCGCCTTCTTTATGCGGGCGAGCGTTATCTATGCGAATGGCGATCACTTGCATGCACCAGAAATCACCAAGGAATAAAATTTCCCGGTTTTACGGGCGTAAACCTGTAATTGTCTGTTTGTGGTGTGTTTGTGATGAGTGTGTGCAAGGAAAAATTTGTTGTCTCATAGTATTAAATCAACAGGAGCGAGTCAGTCCAAACAAGTCTCATTGACATTATTGGCAGGGTCAAGCGTCCGATGGGAATTTCCCATGAGGAGGTCGTATGGGAGGGGGCTGGGAAGGGGGGGGGGGATCGTATTGGAGAGGTGGAAGTGGAGTAAGTAGAGGGGTGGCTTGACCACTGAATGTAAATTCATGATTGTTCTATGACAAGTGACGGTCCGCCCTTGCCAGCAAGAACGATCACGTCATTACGTGTTAAAACAGGACTGGTTGGCAGCATATGAGAGAATTCGCCTTCAGCGCACCCACTGGTTCGATTCCCGGAGTCTCCAAGAAATTTTAGCACCGCTCGGAACCGCTTCAGAATCAAGTGTGGAGTAAAGAGGGTGGGACTGTTAAGAAAAAAGAAGTGCGGGTAGCGAGATCGATCGATTGCACATGCGAGAATTCGTCTGCAGGGCCCTCAGAACGTGGAAAAGTAGGGTGACTTAGACCTCGTACTGAAGTTCTCTGACTTGAACTTAGCAAACGCTTTTCAACCTATACATAGATGATGGTCAGATCTCTCTTTTTTCAGAGTTTCAGTTTTCTAGAGCTTCACATGTTTTTGGGAGCTCGATGGGAAATTTTTCAAATTTCCAGGTCTCCGAGGGGAAATTTCCCATCTAACTCATTCAAGCAGGAGCAAACAATGGGGCGCGATAATGGGGATGAAGTATGAATGCTTGGAGCTCTATTACTAGATGGTAGTGAGATTTCGTTAAAAGGCAAATTCTCTTCATGGGAGTTGAAGAAGTGAAAACCTCGCAATTTGAACAGATGGTGAAAATCGAGTAAATCTGTTTGGGAAACCACTGAAGAGCAATTTGCAAATATCACTAAAACTTTTCTTCTATGAGTTTCAGATGAGGAAATTTCCAATTTGAGTACAGAATCTGGCTCCGCGAAGATCGCTCGTTTTCCCGCAATTTAGATAGGAAATCGATGGGAAATTAGCCAGATTTCCCATCGATTTCCCATTGAGCTCCCAATACATGGAGCTCTAGAAAATTGAAAGTCTGATAAAAGATAGAGCTGATCGTCCTCCATGGACATGATGAAAACCATTTGCTGATTTCAAGTTAGAGAACTTCAGTACGAGGTCTAAGTCACCCTAGTTCTCCACAAACTGGCGGGCGCTGCAGGCGATTTCTCGCATGTAATCGATCGATTTCGCTTCCCTCACTCCATTTTCAAATCTTTCCATCCTTTCTATTCCACACTAAATACTGAAGCGGTTCCAACCCGTGCAAAAATTTCTTGGAGGCGCCGGGCGCGCAAATGCCAGCGCCAAAACCGATTTCCTGCATGCGCTGTCAATCAGTCCTGTTTTGACACATACTGGGGTCGTATTGAGAGCCGGTTTTTCCTATCGTCATGCTTGACCCTGATTGTTGGTTTTCAGTCACCGTATGGTTAGGACGTCTGTGCCCTTTCACGGAGGAGTCTATCTTGAATAATGGCTCGAGTTTTTTTTTGGCGTCATCGCAGGTTTTGAAATTCTGACCGTCCAGATGACAATAGAGGTTAGAGAAAAGGTGGGAGTCAAAAGGCGTGAGATTTGGGAAGTGGAGGGTCCATCCTCTGAGTGTTGGCACTGCCTCTCCTGTTTTGTGTACCTGCTGGGTACGGCGGCAGACGTTTGATTAGAAAGCCCACTTATCCTCCCAAGTGATTGGGTTGTCAAGCGCAGACGGCAAAAGTTGGTTTGCTAGCCTGGCTTTGCTTGGTTATCGTTTCATGAATCATAGCCCTGCAGGGATGTGTCTAACAAAAAATGAGATTTTCGTGAATCGTAAATCGTAACTGAAGGTACGAGCAACGTCTGTGAGATCCAGTGAATCTTAAATCGTTTTACAACAGAGTCATTCTGGAAATTTTCTGAGGTATCTACCGCGACAGTGTTCCTCGCCCAACTTTGATAACTTATCCATAGGAAGATAACATTACGATGAAAAGAGAGTAGGCTTTTTTTTTCTATATCTTCAGCGTCTATCTGGTTTCGAAAGAATTATTGTTATCCAAAACTGAGGAAGAATAAATTCGTTTCTATCTGGCCAGTGTTTCTGGATTCAACATGGTTCATGACTCTATCTCTTCCCGTTTCGGCCGAGCTATCTATCCCTCTGTGTCCCCTAAACTCCTGTACCAGGGGAGTCTCGTAAGATGAAGCGCTGCCTTGGAATCGGGTGGCAAGTCATTGCGTGGGACAAATACGCTTTCAATGCCTCTACATCCGATGAAATCGAATGAGAGAAAATAATTACTTCTTGCACTTTATCATCCTGGTTCATGGGTGGTATCGATTGGTCAACAAGAGGTCAGCCAGAGAAAAGGCCTTTGATTACTACAACAAACCGAAGTTGGGTCAGAAAAAAAAAACAAAACGAAACTTGTTGAAGAACAACAAAGGCCAGATGGAGCCTACTGCCTGCTACAGCTTGGCACCGTAAGAGGAAAAGAACTGCAATTGAAGCTACTTTTATTCCTGTAGCACTCTATGCGGGCCTCTCGTCTTCGTTATTCTAGCAGGTCTTCTCTACAAAATTCTTGAAAATGAATTTGGTGCAGGCCGCCGTTTTTAATTAATGGAAACTATAAGCGAAACTGAGCGAATTTGATCTTAATATTGCTGCGAAATGTAAACACAGACAAATTACATACATTTGCACTCTCTACGCTAGTGCTATGGAAGGACTACCCACTCGTCGTTATTTACGATTTTGTTACGAAATTCAGGGCGCTTTCACATAAATCGTGAATCCGAGAAAATACCTATCCCAGCTTTGTACGATGGTCTGCAACTAGGGCGGAGCTTCTTCGGCGGACTTCCGGCGGACTGGGTTTGCATTTGCTTCCTTGACGCTGTTTGAGGTCGTACTTCAGAGTGCTAGATCGAAAGAGCAATAGACGGCAGCTAGCCAGGGTGATTGTCCGGGACATTTTGAGATCATCAGTAAACTGTTTGTAATCAATACCTTCATCATGCAATTTTTTAGCCAATTCTCCTGTGAAAATTTTAGAAGCAAGGGTGGAAGACATCTTCTTGAGGAGCACCACTCTCAGCATGCCTCATAGATGGAGAATACAAACTAGATTGGGAAGGAGACTTCAAGGGAACACATTTTGAGAGAGCTCTTTGTAGATGCTGGTACAAAACTTGTAATATAAACCATCTATTGGGATGTAGCAGGCAAACAAAGTCAGCCAGTCAAGAGAAATCAAATTACTTGTTAGATTAAATATGGTCCACACTGAGAAAGCCGGTCCAGGAATGAGAAGTGAAGAATGTGATCCTTCAGTTACTCCAAAAATACGGTGCAGGGACAAAATTTGCAAAAGGCGCTTCAATTTTAACATTACTCCCAATAGAAGAAGATAAGACAAGGTCGAGTACATTACATCCATGAGTTGCTTCCATTTCATTTTGCTTCAGGTCGCGATCACGTAAGCACTCAAAAAATCTGCAGGTAGAAGTTGTCCACAACTGAAGTATTATAGTGCTCACATGTAATATGTCTCACATTTCGCTATCAGGAGGTCGGTAGACAATGATGAAGCACAAGCAGGAGAGGTTAGATTGGGAAAATACATCAACGAACAGAATGTTAAAAGTTTTCGAAAGATGAGGATTAGACTATTTCCCGTCGGTTTGTATAGGCGTCTGTACAATCGAATTCAACCTTTCAGACTCTGAAGAAGGCGTAGTCGCCGAAACATCAGTCGAGTAAGCATATTAACAATCCGGCTGCAAGCAAGCAGCGCATTTTTTCCCTGCTATTTCTTCAATGACACGGAACAAATGACACTGTGCAGTCGCTTCTTCATTATTCTTCTATTGGTTATGCTCCTAATTTATGAATCTGCCCTTGTCAACTCCAATAACTTCGATGCCATTAACACCAAGAGCTTTCCTCTCTTTTCGAAAATATTTGTGTATGTACTTTCCTCTCTTTTCGAAAATATTTGTGTATATAATGTACATATAATGTACACATAAGGTATAATAATCTGTATCTTATCGATCTTATCGAGTGTCTTGATTTTTCGCTATTTTTGCTCTGGGACTTTTCCGATAACTTGTAGCTAAACTCTCCAGTAGGTAACGCTAATGTGGCGACCTTCGTGCATGAAATTGTCTTTTACCTGGCATTATCGACTTTTCAGCTTCCGCACAGGGGAAAAAGGGTTTCCAAGATTGTTCAACATGCTGATTACCAAAATGATGAGACTTTGAATAAATGTATCAGTACTACTAACAAACCGCATCCTTGTGAAAAGTCTAGGGTGGTAAGACTCACGAGCGAAGTCGGGTGTGCCGTCTAGTGCATGATATGTCTGATCTGATCTGTCTGAATTATTAGTATCCTCATATAATGTATAATATATATTATATAATGTATCTGTATACCCCATATAATAGCTTGCTTTCAACTGGGATGTAACTCACTTCTCTTCTCTCCATCGCTGGTGACAGAGCCTCCACTAGTACGTTTTAGCAGATTGATCCGGAATCTTCCCAGTTTTTGTATGTGGAATCGTATTTTAGTTTTGAACTTCATTAAGTGATGTTAAGGATTAAAATGTTTGTTCAAGCCAGTACAAGCCAACGTCACTTCTCTTAAGCCCCACTCAGAGTTTTGCCGCCGGGCGAGTCGCCCATGTCGAAACATACCGGGCTGCTAAGCAGCGCGAGCTCGCCGCGGCAAAACTCGCCAGGGGGGTCACTCAAAGTATTTTGCCGCGGCGAGCTCGCCGCGAGCTCGCCCAGCGAGCGGCGACAAGGAATGCCCCGGACCATTTTTGTCGCGCGCAGCAAAACTCGCCGAGGGTATTTTTCCTCGTAGTTTCGCAAATCTTTTGAACAAAGTGCACTTCCTCAATGATGAACAATCAATTTTGCTATGATATGTTTTTATTGCTTCTCCCTTGACATTTTCGGTGTGTGCCTACCCGTGAACTAGAACATTTGATATCATGTGGTATCCTTTATGTAATTTTTTTTGTTCTTCTGGTATTTCAATTATGGATGACGACGATGTATCGTAGCTACTCCTAGAATGCCTTCTGGAGGTGGTAGTCAGGTACAGCAGGGATTATGTTAATGAGGTACACGTCTCCTACCTGGACACCAAGTTCAGAATACTAATTCATAGAATATTCAGAAAAGGCGTTTTTCGTTCGTGTGGTTCAGTTCTAGGTATTTTACAGAAATCCAAAAAAAGTGGAAGAATTACTGCAGATGTAGAAAAGATGCTCTGGTGCAAATCGCCGCGCTACCCCTCAACTCTGAGTACCCCCAACGTCGCTGAGCGGCAAAGACTTCCACGCCCCCCTCTTGCCGCCCGGCGAGAACTCGCTCGACGGCAAAACTCTGAGTGGGGCTTTAGTCTTTTGTTTTGCGCAATCCCAGATGCCATCGTTGTTCTAACGTGAGTGTACTTTTTAGCAACACAAACAAGAACTTGTCTTTGTACCCTGAATGATAGTTTAAAAAATCCCACTCTCCATTTTTCCTATTCCTTGCACTTACCCACAACGTAGTCTTTTCCAGGTTCAAGTGTAACATTGCACATTTTCGTCATCATCCAGATTGTTGCGGGGAACTTCCATGTGGGTTCGTTAAGTGGCCACTAAATAAATGTAATGATACGGCAAATACATACTGTTAGTAAAATTCAGTTAGAAAACCAGAATAGTCAACTTGAAACGGAACTTATCTTGTTTTAGATAAAGAAATGACGCTTACCCTGTACTTTTCTTTGTGTTCCAACTGGTAACCATGATGATAACTTCCTTCTTGCTCATTCGTCTGCGTAACCTTCGCCGTGACATGAGAAACTGCTACTATAAGGAACAGAGTTAGTCATTTCCCAAAAATATCTTATTAGGTAGTAAAGTACGAAATATCGGGTTCTTCGATGTGATCAATTTGACGGTCAGTTTCTCCGAAGTTTTACTCGGTCATGCCTCGTTTTTTTTCTCATTGCAGAGGCAAACCCTCCTCGTTTGAAATGTTCCTTCTTGTTTTGACAACTTTCCGGATTTTTGTGTGACAGCAACATTTGTGGAACCACACGAACACCAAAAGAATCGTGTCATTTTTGATTATATTTTTCTTAGAAAGGAGTGGCCAATAAAGGGAATGAACAACCAAGAGTGGAAAATCTCTGCTTTGGTGATATGCAGAATGAGACATGCAATGAACATGAAAAACGATGAACTCCCAGCTGCTGCATTGTGTCGAAAAATGATTTTTCAATAGTTGAACCTCTGAGAATGAGCGGGTATTTTTGACAACTTTTCGCAAGACGACGCTGCTTAAATCAAACGGGCAGGGCTGTGAATCCACCTATCGTCCACTGTAGTCAGCTAAACCACTGCTCAACTTGACTAAAACTTCTTGATTTTCTAATGGTCCAGAGCAATTCTCTCCAGCTACCATTTCTCTTCCTATTTCCATCATGATGCTGAAAAAGCAATTCCATGGCCACTTACTTTTAAGCTATTGACGCGTTATAAAATCACTGATTTTGACATTTGATTGTTGATGAAAATTTTTCTTAAAGAATCTAACGGACAAAATGGAGCGTTTTCATAACCTCTTCATCCCGCATCAGAGTTCCAAACTCTCATCCAGATCCGAAGTTTGAGCATTACTCTTACAGCAGTTATGCACGAAAATACGAGTTTGTATATGATTTTGGTTGGTATTGTATGTCGAAGAAACTCACAGTACTGTGCCTGAAAGACATCCACCAATGTCACCTCGGAGTAGTTCGTTTTCGGACAACTCCAATCTCCTCTCGCTATTCCACAAAAAGCCAACATAACCATCAGAATCTTCATTTTGTTTCACATATAAACTTCTTTGTCAAAACAAAGCTTGAACAAATGTTCAACACATCGATGACAACCGACATTTCATCGAGTTGTGCAACATCAGACCAAACGGGAATTCTCATTCCTATTTTCCTATATGGGTGACAAGAAATCGTAAAAAGGAGCTCCCATTCTAATTTCATACGCTACATGACCTGCTTTGTCGGGTGCCTGAGATTATTTCGAGAACAAAATATAAGCCTTCTCACGTGATGGTGTTCCACCTTAAAGTCCGGAATTATACAGAAATGCAAAGACGAAGATATTTTTGTTTTCACAGCGGAAACACCGCATTGGAACGTAGGAAGGCTCACCAGCGAAAAGACCGAATTCATGGTAGTGGGCCAAAAGTTATTGTAGAACATCTCGGTCAAATATTTCTCCACCAGAAACCCGTGCTTTGACATGCCTTCTTTTCTGCGCCGAAGAAAGACATGTTCAAGAAATTCTGATGCTAAGAGGGTTCTGCAGGAGGCTTTTGCTTTGGAGCGGTTGATCTCCAAGTACATCTCCAAAAAATGTGTGTTGTTGTGATGATCTTTCCTGCAAGATCCATCAAGTCTTCAAGGGGAGCTTTACTTCCTGAACAGATCTCGAGACCCAAAAAGAGCTCTTACCAGAGGTACCTCCTGCATTTTGCCAAGGTAATGGATTATAAAAATTGTCTGAGAGAAAAACCACCGCTGCCTCATGTCCCAATGATATTATCACCAAATTTGCTTTCGAGAAATACTGCAGAGCGGCTATGCAGATTTTTAAATACGGCCGAATGTAGGCCAATTTGATGCGTGGTCTGATTTTCCAATCCAAGCAACATTGGATTAGAACTTGGATCTCCAAGAGAACTGCCTCGTTCTGTGCTTCTATGCAAACCGATCCTCATTGAATTTTGAAAACGTTCCGCAATTTCCATAAAGAGCACGAAACATTGTTTTATACCACCTGAAACTTTCAGGTTTTCAGAGACTGTTTTTGTTGCTGTTTTGCTCAGAAATTGGCTGAATCAATGCATTTAGCAGAAAATCTGCACTGAAAGTTTCCTATAACTCTTTTCGTTATCTCCGTTATTAAGTATCGAAAGCATTCTTGTGCTCAGAAATAGGAAAAATCCAGCTCTATTAAAAGAGAATTAGTGCAGCGAAGAACATATCATTACTGCAGAGAAATGAGCCAGGGAACGATGCACAATAACTTGTATCCGCCCTCTCCTGTATATAGATGAGTAAAAAAGCATAACTAGACATAAGACATGGAAGAACATTTCGCACAGTCCTTATGCATCATTCTTTCACAAACTCTCGGTGATGAACAGGATCATATTCTAATCTAGTTGGCAATTTTCAAAGGTCAATGAACCGGTAGAATAGGAAGAGCAGATGTCCTTGTGTGGAAGGAGGTAATTGCGCATGAATGGGAAAGCGCATGTCAATCTCCTCTATATACGAATTCTGGCGCCGATTAAAAGTTCCAAATAAATGTTGTTCTAGTGTTTAGTTGCGCTCAGGAAAATCAAAAATCATACAGTGTGGAAATGTGGAAATCATGTATCATTAAATCCCTTACTGAGAATTATCAGCGGTATAATGAATGTGGATTAACAAAATTTCTGCCTCGTTAATGGGCATTGATGCACATGACAAGGTAACGTGGATCAATGGGAGTTCCACCTCATTAATTGAGAACAATCAGAAACATGGGGTTAATGCGTTTTTACGCACCTGGTCCTATTCGCTCGTTCATTAACATCTGCTCAAGTTTTCACTGAAATGGAGAATCGCCGGAGGATTTTCGTTGGGAGACACTTTTCTGTTTAGGTAGGTAGGCATAGGTAGGTAGGTATCTTACAGATGCTGTCTTAAGGGAAGTCTTGGCAAAGAAGAACCACAGGTTATTTTGGATGGAGAGAGAGAACCAATAAATTGTACATAACATAACCTTCAATGCTGTCTCCTCATTTCCAAAAACAAATGCTGCATTCTATTGCCTTCATGGAAGGTCAGCCTTACGGAGCGTTAACGTTTAGCGCGCCTTAGTAATATTATCCATGCAGTAGAAATGAAGGAGAATTTGCTCATGTTGAGTGTACGAAGCAAAATTGTTTCTGCCATCATTGTGTTCGGTGAACTAATCCTATCACTGGTTGACTGAGATCAGATTTCAACTCCAGTAATAACATCCGTTAACAAAGAAAAGAGCTTTTCATGCGGTTTTCATAGTGGAGGTAGCCCCTACTAGAGATGGAGTCATAGAGCACCCCAAATTCTTTGATTCCATCAAAGCACAGATTCACAGTTCTCTTGCCCAGACCTAGGGATTCAAGACAGAAACTGTTTCTGTTTTTTGCGCGAATAAATTGTGTGTAACTATGCAGTTGAAGTCATCGTCATAGCCAAGCTTCCTAGAAGTGTCAGATATCCTCACTTTCAGGGCTAGTCCTCCGGCGGGATCGCTGTCAATATGAACACCACCATTATGCCAAAGCACCCTGATTCTTCAACACACTTTGTGCTGTCCAATCATTTCTGTCTATGTACACCGTGGTACCAGGCGCGCATAATCAAACTAGTGCTGTTTTTCTAAAGCAAATATTTTTGATGAAGGGGAACATTCTTGCAGATTTTCACGATAACCAACCACCGCACAGTGTATAATTTCGAACATCTGACCGATCAAAATTATTTTTTTGGGGCACCGGTGGATTAATTCGTTTACTTTTCAGTATGCATATATTGATTGATTCTCTCCTCTCCCTCCTTTATTTTTAATCAGCCCTCGAATATGTGTTTGAAAGTATTTTTCGTTCAGCAAGTCAAAGACCAAGATTCGTGTCATTTTGGAATATGGGTTCCATCTTCGAGCCATCAGAGCAGAGAAACTGGAAGCATCAGCAAAGTGTTTAATGGACATTTGTCTGGACAGCCTTTATTTGAGAAGTTCCGCTTAAGTGACATGAGACTGCAGCCTGGATATCGATGAGCTGGAAGCCGTAGCGGAAGCGGATAGGAGTCAAACTAGGCCTGCGTAACAGCAAAGTGTGACCTTCATAATCCAATAATATTGAGGTGTTGAAGGCAATACGATAACTAAAAGTAGTTCGGTAAACCAATTTTTCACACTTTCGCCCTCAAAAACGGGTGCCAATTTTTGACCATTCTTCACAAATCCACACTACATAAGCCAATCATCTCTTTCAAAATCAGACATTTCATACCTGACGACCTAATAGTATTGCAGTTGATAAATGAAAGTCAAGAATTTGAAGAAATTTCTAATACTTCTTCAATAGAGCTTGAAAGCACATCTTCATGTGCTGGGAACAATTTTCTGCGCAGCTGCGCCACATAAACTGGAGTCTCTACTTGTTGTTGTTGTGTCTGCAAACAAATAAGAATGGAAAACATGAATCTGTGTTTCGATTTCAAGATTGCATCCATTTTCACATGAAAAGCATGATGTGAAGCAACGTATTGAAATGCTAGATATTTCGTTTTTTTTTTGAAAAGAAGAAAATAGTAATTCTAGGACTGTTGCTCATATAAACATCGGCCCCGCAATGATAACTTACATAGGAATCTTATTAGAATTCTTGAGAATTCAAATCTAATGAGAATTCTTGAGAATTCTTATGAGAAATCTCGGGAATTCTACTAGATTTGCATGATAAGGATGGTCGTAGCCCAACACAACGACGTCTTTGAGGACGATATTAGTCCACTTTTGGCCGGTATTTTCTTCACCACATTTTCTATTATTGCTAATTTTTCTCCGAGAGTTCTCTATTTCTCCAATTTCAATACTTTTTTACTCACATTATACCCTCAAAAGTGGTGCTTCTTTCCATTTGCTCTCAAGGATGCGCACTATTGGCGTGAGGCTAACAAACCACAGGCGTTGCCCAGATAATCCTCGTTACCCAGCCAGCAGTCTTGCTTACAATTATCCGCAATGATATTCTGGAAAGAGAACTCCTTGTGTAATTGCAAGTCCATTTCCTTCAAACGCATAGGAAACATCTTTCCTAGCGGTTCTGGCCTACATAGAAGTGTTTTGTGTTTAGAGGGTCGTAGGTGGTCGCAAAAAATAAGGCACATACTCGTATGCCGGAAAATTAAAGCGAGCCAGCACACGCGTTTTCTCAGCGTAACTCGTGGAACTTTTTATATCCTCCTAAATAAAGACTGGTAAGGGTGCAGATTTTTCTGGCGTAAGACCACGAGAGTCTTGCGAAATCCTTTCTATCTTCTGAGTTGCACTGCAGTGCTAGGTAATGGTGGAGAGAGAGATCCTCAGACGTCAAACGAAAAACCAACTTATGGAGCGAGTTATATCCTCGCGGAGCCCGCACTTTCGAAATCCTTGCACAATGATTGAGCCAAATCTTCAATGCGGTTTCGCAGCCACCGGGAGAGACAGGGCTGATGAATACATTTTGAGTGGCCAGATTTACGAAACTGCGCACTGTGCACCGGCTCGAAAACTAGATTTAGAAACTCCACATTAATTTTTTCGTTTGCTATTATATGGACTAATAACTCTCACCTCATTAGTTGTAAACAACAGCATTTAGTAGAAAATTCTTGAATCTTCAACTTTTAGAACTGTAGAGTGATCACTTTTAACAACCATCAGTGAAAGGCGGTCTGGCGGAGGATATATGACTCACTGATAGTCTTTTCCAGAGTTCTGAGAATTCTGGCATGAGTTTCACGATTCGAATCAGTGGACGATGATGCGTGGAGACTGCCTCGTCACCTTCGTGTGACTAGCTTTCGATCACAATGTCGTATGAAAAGGAAGTTGACCTGGGTCTTGGTGGTTGTCTATGTAGGTGAAGATAAGATGGAACGCTTCTCGAGCTTCGTATTCATGATGACGATTCATGAAAGTCAAGGCATTCGGGAATTCCCAGTTGCTTCATGGTATATCCAGGGCGAGGAGAGCAAGGTACCGTAAGTAAATGACAAGTCAATGTTGCTTCTGATAATTTCTGACTACTCCAGTGCTATGGATTTATTGGACTACAGCTATGATTCCTATAACCATTATATTACTTAAAACTCTGAGGTCAGAATTTAACTACTACGATACACAAATCTTGAAAAAAACCTTTTTTATCAGGATTTACATAACCGTACAACTGAAAACCAGGAAAACAACTACCATGCACCTACCAAGAGCTGCTTTTTGGAGTAAAATCCATACCGTTCAACCATCGGAGATAGCAATTATTCCGATGGATGCCTAGTTATGCAAAATTCTGAACTGCACGCTGATGTAATTGTTTAGCAGCTGCCCGATTTAGAAGTAATTCTACACAATAACGACTTTGAAATCGCCATGTCCGACTTTCCATGAACCTCGGCATGTCTTCGTATTTGTAGGTTAGCGATGTAGAGCTGTACACGAGGTTGTTATTTTCTTTATTAACGGCTAACGTTTTGGCGAGTTCGCCTTCGTTAGAGCCTGAAAGGTTGAAATCGATAGCGATTTATCCGGACAAACGTCTAGGCTAGCTAACAGAAAATTTTCTAATCCTACTCTTTGATCACATTGTACAAGAGCGAGTTGGGTAACCGTACCTTACTGTTGCTCCACGGAGTGGGGGGTAAAGGGCGACCACTGCTGGCTGGCGTATAGGTAGCGTACAGTAACTTAATCCAAGCTAGAAGCTCTGCTGGAACGCTATGAAGCCGCAGCGAATACAAAATGACGCCATGTGGAACTTGTTCAAATGTTTTTTCTAGATCCAGAAAGCTACGTTGAGAGAAGCATTCTTCTCGAGATGCGGCCAGGTACTAGAACTTTGAAAGCTGTAGAGTCGGAATGATATTGGACCGAATATTCGATTCTAACTATTTATTCATTCGGTGATTTGAAATAGTCGGCTATTTGAATGACCATTCATTCGGGTAGCCAAGAAAGCCCTACATTCGAATAATTCGTTTATTTGCACCTTTTGAAAACCCCCTTATTCGAATTATTCAAATGTTCAAATATATCAAAGTGCCCATATTCGAACTATTCAGAATTCGAATATTTCAAATTTTATGTTTTTCGAATTATTCAAAAATTCTTCTCCTTCTTCTTTAGCGTTTGTCCCGCATTGTTGCGGGGTCCGCTCTTCTGGATTGCAGTCGCCATTTGCTTCGTTCTTGTGCTTGATCAGGATGTAGGCCGACGATCTTCAGGTCTTCGTGCAACATGTCTGTCTGCCTGCAACATGTCTTCCTCTGGGCCTCATTCCAGGAATCTCGAATTCATGAGCGATCTTCTCGACTGATTGAAGCTTCACAGCATGGATCGCATTGGTTGCACCGCAACTCTTCACGATACCGCATTGGTTGGAAGATAGCTCGACTCTCTTACGTATCCATTCGTCAATGATTTGCTCAAATATCTTCATTGCGTGCGAGAGGAGTCGAACGGCACGGTAGTCACAGCACTCTGCCAGGCTACCCTTTTTTCCAGATCGCTACGGTGATGCTGCGTTTCCAGTTATCCGGCACTTTCCTTCCAAGTATGATCTATTAACCAAAGCGCCGTATAGGCGATAGAGCGGCTAGACATATTGATCCATTACGAAGCGGCAATCATAGACACCGGAGATCTTGAGGCTTAGACTGCAAGGCGAAACGGCCGATTTTCAGGGACTCAAACACGTTTGTTTCGGAGCTCGCCAATTACGTCACAGCTGGCTTTCCCACATGCACGGGATGGTGATTTCATCATCTTCGCTGGCGGTCTTGCAGCATAGGGGTGAGGGAGTGCTTACAAGCTTTCAGGCTGCACAATGCAGGAAACCACCCTTCCACTGTTGTGACGTTTAGGCAACTCCACTGGAGAGACGTGCGGGTTCAATGAGAACTTTGCAGCATTTCGGAAGCTGGGTGGTGGCTGGACTAACGCGGTCGGCTCATTTGGTGGATGCTTCTGCCGCTTCCTCTGCTGACAGTGGCGGACGGCGAAAGAGGGGCGGAGGGGGGGGGGGGGGAAAAAATGGGGGT
>KN730575.1:0-13883 GCA_000816745.1 Ancylostoma duodenale | reverse complement strand
AAGCTTGCATGCAAGCTTTTCGTAAGCTTACATGTAAGCTCTTTGAAAGCTTACATGCTAACCTTTTGTAAGCTTATGTGTAATCTTCTTGTAGACTCACATGTAACCTTTTTGTAAGCTTACATGTAACTTTTTGGGAGCAGAAACAATTTGCATGTGACATTATCACTACCCTGCGTGGAGCAGTCATGCAAGCTAGAGGTAATGTTGCATGCAACTTGGAAAGAAACTTCTGAGAAGGCCGAAATCTTTCTTAACGGTTGCTGTTCCACATGCACGGACTGGCTGGAAAAAGGCATCCGACTACATATTGGAATAATCACACCTTAACAACGCAGTTGGAAAATCCATTCTGGAGCGATCGCTGTGGCGCCTCTTTAATCTAGTACTAATCTTAGACGAAAGCTCATTGTTAGCTAGATACTCACCGGCTCTTTTCTCTTATATACACCTCATGACCCGGCGCTAGTTAGCTTCTTTTCCACACAGACATTACGAAAGTTATTGTAGAAGACGCAGTAGCATTCCCGAGGACAAATGCACAATATCAACGTTTTGGCCAACACTTGACGACGCATAACACTAGTGGGAGAGGTTGAGACTAAGGTGGCCATGTAACCAAGCAGCAATGAAACATTTAACTATTGACTAATTAACTGATTGTGAGAACAATAACAAAATATAGTTAGTAAACCAGCGCTCACATAAAACCAACACAGCGAAAGGGAAGGAACACAAGGTATCCCTAAAACCCCATCTCCGCAGATCAATATATCAATATCCACATTTTTGAGCGATGACGAGTCAATTGCTTCCATCATTTCAGGAGGCAGTTTAACCAGTAGTCGAGAAACTTCGAAACACAAAGAGTTGTGAGTTACTTGCCTGTGAACCATGCCAAATCTAGGATAAGATAAGTTGAAAGTGACTCTTTGAGAGCTAATGGAAGGAAAAATCCAGAAGTGAAAAGGTTTCAAACCCAACCCACCTCGCCTCTAAGCATCTCAAATCCAAGAGCAATGTCTGCTAGCAGTCCTTGATAAAACAAGTTTTCAAGGCCTAGAACCTGTAACCTGGTCATATAATAGGGGAGAGTTTTGGGATAGTCCTTGTTGGGAAATGCGCGATAGAAAAGTTGAAATCCACTATACACTATCCAGTTTCAGCACGTCTTTTTTGATGGTTGGAGTCCATAATGGGCTACAATATTCTAAAGCAAGGAGAATGTACAATTTGTATAGCCCAATATGAAAACATCTGATGTTCAGGTTCTTCAGCAATGAATACAATATTCTTGTGGCGTTGGTGGGGATCGTGTCATCACGAGGAAAGTATCAAAGAGGAGCACCCAAAGTAGTGACAAAATGGCGAACTTGCAGTTGCAGCGGAATCCCGTAGTCAACATCGGCGGTTGAGCGGTCCAGCTTGAGGACCTGACTCTTGGTGATATTAAATCCTCCTCTATCAGATATTAAATCCTCCTCTATGATACTAAATCCTCCTGAATCCGAAGTTCCAACTTTTCTTGAACAACCTTCTATTCACTAAAATCGTATCAAATTGTATATCTTCTGCAAATGCTGCTGAACGTATACTTTGGAAACGAGACTGAGGTCATCAACGGAATCGAAAGGTTTGCTGAGGTTCAAATAGACAACCTCAACGCATTTTTCATTACTTAAAGGCAGTGTGTCAACTCGTTTTATGTGTTGCAGATATCAACAGACTCTAGACCTCATGCTGGTTCCAATGATGTACATAAAAACACAAATTGGCAAAAACCCCCTTCCCGGCGGGTCCGAAAGGACCGTTCACAGACCATATTGGTGAAGCCGTCCGTGTGAGAGCTGGCTGCCCGCCACGGCTAAAGCGTTTACCAGTACACTTTTAAGTGTCGGTTCGATAAAATCAATGGTTCACGTTCAAAATCATTCACGTGTTCACTTGGCAAACTGTTCCGAATCCCGTCCAGAAAACAGGTCTAGAAACGGATTAAATGACCGTTCTGTAACATTTTGGTATACTGCTGGATTCAACTCATCGAGGAGATTCAGAATCTGCTGAAACTTCAGACATGGAAAAGAGGTGGTGGCTGTCTTTATAGCCATGTTTGCGTGCGCCAATCATGCGAACACTGAATCAGTTGAGTGGACGTGGATCGTCCGGCAAGGAACTCGAACTGTTCTTCAGAAATGCATCTGAGCTTCCGTATCCATTCGAATGGTTTTAGCCACAATCTTCTCCAAGATTTCACATGGAGTTGGCAATATATGTACTAATTGGCCTGAAATCAGGTTGTTTGCAGACGGTGTTTTCGAAATAGCTGTTACAGTAGCTTTTTTTTTTGAAAAAGGAAGGAACTTGCCCTGTTATCAATGGAATGTTAGAGACATGAGCATGTGGTTGGCAGAGATGTTCGGCAAATGTTTCAAAAAAGAAGGACGGTATTTCATCGACAGTGGCAGGAACGATGCCTCAGCCTGTTTCAAGTGGCTCAGAACCTCACTGTACGTCACGATTGGAAAAGGGCATTTAGAATCGCAGTACGAACTCAAAATTGAACAAAAACCCTCATAGTTCCTGTTCCTGCCACTGTTGTGTGGAAACACTTGCAATATACTCTGATAAAACATTTGCTTTATCCGATGCCGTAAAAAATCTGCGTCTACCATCGTGCTAAAGTGCTAGAGCACATTTCTCATCGAAACTCGTTATCCAATGGAAAATAATAGTTTTCTCATGTTTTGAAAAAGAATTGAGGTGTACAGAGTGAGTTTAGTGTTAATTGATCATTTGTTCTCATAGATCATTGCCATGACAGAAGTCAAAACAATACTGGTCGGCTCCGCTTCTGAATGAAATTTCTGGAGTTTTCGCTTTTACGAAAAGATTAACAAAGATAACAGAAAGAAATGGAACAGAATGTGGATTAGACGTAAGATATCGTCTAATCATTGAAAGAACTGCAGATATTCCAAGCATGTGCTATCATTTTTGGTTGAAGTAGCTATATAATGCGTAGAAGGGACCGCTCATCATTATACCGCTAAGTCGAAGAGTGTTCCTGAGAAAGGAGTGACAATCACAGAAACATGAACAGCAGCGTTTTACCACATCAGTAAGAAAACTTTTAGAGAATGATATCTACGCACTTAAATTTCCAAGAAAATGTTCAAAAATTTCTGTTCTCCAAGTATGTGCATAAATATTGGTAGGTGTAGAAAATAACGAAAGCTTGTATATCTGTGCGAAAGACAGTGGATCCAATGTTATTTTCAACTTATACCTTACATTATTTCACAGTCCTATATCAGATACGAAGCCATAAGAAATATCAGTGGTGTTGTATACCACAACCTATCCCACAATGTTCCGTGACCACGTTTGCGCTCATTTACGAACACAACGAATCGGTTGGTTTTTATGGGTACATCATTAATCAGTTGTTGTTTAGTGTTTCTCACGAAGTGCGCACAAAGTCTTTTTGTTCGGAAGTAGAACTGTCACCAAACTGGTCAGTTGCATCACAACATGCATCTTTTCATATCACACTATTTGAGCGGTTAATATCAGCAACAAATCAGCGAAAACTGTCAGTTACAGAATGCAATTGGAATTGACATCTGGATTCTACGGAAGACATCATTTGTGATCGCACGCACACGCACATTTAGTCTGAAAGACCACTTTTAACACTACGAAAACAACAATTACGGTAGAACAAGTTGCGAGGGTAACAAGAGAGGAGGATGATAACAAGAGAGTCTCTACAAAATACACGAAAGCGAATGAATACTCTGAAGTATATGGGGTAGATATTTGACGGGAGAATGTGCTTGGCCACACATTGCGTCGGACAATTTTGTTTGCCGACGATATTCCTTCAAACATTAGTGAAAAGATTTTCACAGATGCTGAAGGCGGAAATATTGAGTTGATAGGACCAAGGAAGTTTGTTTTCCCATACATTTCATGAAGCAAAACGTTAGCTGTAATACAAGGTACAACGCTATGATAGGGAAGCACTCAGTTTTGCCAAATCCCACCGGAAAATACTGTTTCCGTAGGGGTTAACATTCAGATTGACCCGTTTGGAAAGACTGGCCGCATTGGTCGGAGTGGAATTGAAAGGATATGGGAAGGAAAACAAGTTCTACCATGAAGAAAGAGAGTGATTACAAGATTCATATCATGCTACAACTCACCCATTTGAGAGACAAAATTTTTGGGATATTCTCAACTGATACACATTCAACTTCTAACATCATGAGAACGCTGATGAATACGACGGTGCACCTTTCATAGAATTATTGAAAATTCTCTGAAATGCGCAAAATAACCGACGTGAAAATTATTCCTACTTCTTATTCTTATTTGCATTATTTCTTCAGACGATCTCTCTCCCTCCAACCCCCCCCCCATGCACTGCTCAAACGACCCCATCAACGCTGACATGTTGTGATCACTTGTGATAGCTAGCAGCTAAACTGGAACACGTTGCCGAATCCATCAGAAGACCAGAGGATTTGATGGCAAGTCGAGGGAAATCGTGAGTCTTCGAAGTCGTGCACAGTGGCAGACTCGGCCGCAGTGACGTCACAGGCGTCATCACCTCTAAGCCCTTTAGGGATCAATCGCGTTTTGATGACCTTTATATGAATTTCCATTGTCTAAGTGACGCGTTCACTTCTTCTCTGCCCGGCAGGCTAGGGAACCAGACAGAGCCGAGAACGACTTGTGAACGCTGATTGATGAAAAGAGCGCAGCAGTACGCCTGGAAACGCAGTCATTGTTGCGAAAGACATGAATTGCCACGCAAGCGTAGCGAGGGGGAGGGGGACTTTTCCTCGCTACTGAGTTTTCTTTCCAGCATCGCACGAAATCTCAAGCACCCAAATATCCGTGATTGCTGCCTTTAAAGGCAGCATTTCGATGAGTGCTGCTTTTGAAAGTTGAGCCGCAGATAAAACTGGCGAATAGTATTACTAGTTCGTAGGTAGAAGAAGCATAAACAATTGACCAAGATTGCTACTGTGACTCAACTGTAACGCTCGGTGGTCCGCTGAACCGTGTTGTACGTGTACGAAGGCTATGTTGAAGGCGACGATGCCGAGACGTCATCAGGAATGAAGCTAACTTACAATCTTGCAGAATTGTCCAAGCTATTTCAACTGGCGAACGTTCCACAGTGCCAAGATCCAAAGATATGAAAACATGGGAGCTTACCAGAGGTATAATGTATGTTAATTGGTAACAAAGGTAAAGCCCTAAGATTATTTTAATTCACGTAATATAAACTGTTGCTGATAAACGTTCTATTTTGCGTAACGTTTACAATATCTCTACATGCAAAGATGAATTGTGCTAATTAAGAAGCTCCACCATACCATAATAGACCATAAAAAGTTGGTAATCAGTGTCGAACATCTTGAAACAGCAAACTCCAGCATGCATGCGTATGCATTACTTCCTAACAGTGTTTGCGGGCCTTCCAGCATCATTAGAGCTCAGCTGTGTGATGGTATTTTGGTGAATATTCGTAATAACGACGTTAGAAAGGCAATTGGTTTGTTTCAGATACGCTGGGCGATAGGTACTTTTCAAGTGAGCGACGAGTAGTATATCAGCGCAGGAATCTAGACGACTGTTGCAAGGTGATAGTCTGTAGTCAATCAGAATGATAAATTTGTCATGACCTCTAAATAGGCAACACGGAAGGATAGGGACAAGAGAATTCGACATTGCCACCTTGGCAGCATAAGAACCACAAGCAGGAGAGTAACGACTTAACGAGTAACGAGTGCAAGATACTGGCGTATGAAAACAATTTTTAGGCGCGGAAGGCGGTAAGACAGCCACTGGATTTCCACTAGGAATTCAGGTGTCAGAAAAAATAAGCGTAAATAACACCCAAAAGTAGAATGATAACCAGGACATCCGCTGCAACGATTGGAGCCAGTGCGATCACTTCTTTTTCTCCTTTTGAACTAAAGAAAAATTGATGAATTCAACATCGACCTTGCGTATTTTCTATCATATGCTGTAATGAGCACGTCACGAAATGATGGAATGAAAAGCTTGGTTATGCAGCGCACATGTAGCAACATTGGAGCAACTTTCAAATCTCTCGAGAACAATGTTTCGTCAATGAAGGAGAACCCGTCAGTCTAAAGGAAATCACAGGGTGCTCCACAAGTTCTTGCACACCATATTTAGTACCACTACTATAGCGGAATTCAACATAATAGCATCACCCGCATTAAGCCAACTCAATAGCAACTCAAGTAACGTAACAAACCGGGAATTTGTTGCCATTTCCTCTCGTAATATGTAGCTCAAAACTGGGCTGGATGCGACACGGTGGTATTTCGTGTCTAAATCCCCCCAAAGCATTTCCTTAGGTTTCTGATATGATTTCAAGTTTGCGTATAGTGTAGCTACTGATTTGATCTTCAACATGGTTGCATACAAATGTCCGTCTGATTCAGAGTGGTGCTGAATGAGAGTTCGCTTTTAGCACAGAATCTCCTCCGCGCACCACTTCAGGAGACGCACTTGCTCCGTGATCAAATGCTGATTCTTAAGGAAGCGTCACGTTTGGGGCATTCAATATCAATTGAATGCAGCAAGGTTCCTTCTCACTCAAAATGCTGTGCAAGTAAGACTGAGCGTGACATTGGTGTTCTGAGCCTCAAGATTCTTAGAAAATTGGCTCTGACTGGGCATTTTTTCAAAAACATTGAAATTCTTGAAGGAAGAAGGAAAACGGGACTCCGTTCAAGCCCAGAAATCTGCAATGCCCTTTACATCTAACTCATTGTTCTGATGGAGGTAGAATCATCCTATTCTGGAGAACGGCTACAGTTATAAGACGACATCTATGCTCCGTGCCGCGATGTGTGGGCTTCCCACTCGACTTTGAGCTGTTACATAAGGAAATAACGACAAATTCCCGGACTGTTACGCTATTTGAATTGCCACTGAGTTGGCTTGGTGTGACCATAGAGGTCATGCCATTATCTTGTATTCCGCTGCTGTGCTGGTACTGAATATGGTGTGCAAGAACATAGGGCGCACCCTCTACATGCTATCGTTGCCAAGTCTTGGCGCAGATGGTACCGCTCACCAGCTTGTGACCATCATCCTACTTCACCAATTCTACATTTTTCTCGGGTCGGACGGAGTAACGAAGTAATGTTAGAAGTAAGCGCAGTTATTTGAAAGGAGTACATGCTGCCTACTTGAACGATGATTTCTACCAACAATTCCCTTGTATCGCGTACGAATTTCTTAGCATGAATACTCTCTTTCTCTTTGATCAAAGTCAGTTATTTCCAACGTTTTTTACCGGAAGCTGAGAAACGGATCCAACACCCATCAGTTCAACAAATGATTGTTCAACAACGAAATCGGAGATCTTGCGCGGACTCTTCTTAATTTATGGACACTCACATATTCGGTAATGGAACGAAGAACGATTTCCATTCAACGAAACCGGAAAATTTGATTACTGATGTAAATTTTCTCTAGACAACAAGTTAAGGTGTTTATTGGGCGAATGTTCTCTGGACTTCATTGACTCGTTCGTTTGATCACAAAAAACAATTCTTGATCAAAAAGAAATGTGAGCCCCTACACAATTTGACCAAATCGTGTACCACAAAAAAAATTTTAGCCCGTGATTCGAAAAAAAAAGAAATATCTCTTCAGTTACGGAAATGATTTCTATGAGTGTTTCTTGTTTTTGTTTCTCACCAATTTTTATCTTATTTAATTTGGGTCAATTTGAAAAACAACTGGAAACTTTTAAACAAGTTTTCCTCTTTCTGGGTTGATTTTTTTAATTTAAAGGGAGTATTCATGCTAAGGAATTCGTGCGCAATACAGTGCGGCTTTGAATGCAGTCCTAAAACAAAACTGCGAAGGTTGTGACTTCAGGGAGAATACTTGGTGGCATAGATGCTGACCCTTGTCCCGGCAATCTTCATCATGGAGATGATGGTGAACACTAAGCAAAATCCACCCTCCCCAACACGGTGGGTTGTATTTCGCATATTCCTTCGGAGATTAACGACTGCACGGATCCTCCAGCAGATCCAATCAAACCACACTGTTCTTATACCACCCTTCACTTTCTGCCAGTTGCAGTCACAGTACTGGCGTCAACGGCAGACGTGCCATGTGACATGCAATTATCTTTATTTCATCTTTGAATTATGGTCCAGTCACTAACGCTCAGACAATGGAATTACTTTGGTACACTATCTGTATAAAGTGTCTATGCACGAAATTATCTGTAGCACCTCTTCTGCAATGTAACAATGGCTAGTGTCGTCAGACAATTTCAAAGGCTTTTTGCAACTCGAATCCGAGACACGACTGGTTAGGGACATAAATTCTCTCGGGGCGGGCAAGGTGAGACACCAAGCATCATTCGGCCATGATCTTGGCCGGTGTGTTGCTCGTCCTTTGTTCCTTCGAGATCGGGGAAATCGAGGCAGGTATAAGGTGAGCACTCACGCTATATTGCTTGTGTATTGCATCTACAGACTTTCCCATGATCGAACTTGCAGATAGCTCGAAATGTGGTCGCAAATGGGTTGCTATTAATTTTCGTTTCAATCTCAATCTCAGTAGGCTAGAGTTTTCCCCACTGATACGCCGAAGCATGCGAGGGTACAGGGTGCGGCTCAATTACTGCGTCAAAATGAAGTCTTCAGACTATTTCCTAGAATGTTTCTTAAAGAACTCGCGACAATAGCTGCCATATATTGCCCAATTAGGCTCTTACAAGTCACAACCATATGTGAATATTTGAGCGCTCCGAGATTCAAGGAGTCCCACCTGACGAACCTCTTCTATTTCATATCTGGGACAAAATCTCGTGCACTGGTAAACACCATCATTTTGGCTTTGTGGTGAGAATAACCGTAAATGTTGTGGGCTAGCCACTGCCAACTGGCAACCTACATACAAATGGGGAAGGCATATAGGGCCTCAATTAGCAGATAGGCCTCAGTCTACTCTTCTCTTTGGTCGAAAGTAGAATCATACGGCGTTCGTCTGGCATCCTAGAGCCCATTTGAAACCGTGGCCAAGTGCAAGGAACGACCAGACGAGATGCCTCTTCTCGTCTGGATCGTTCTTGCACTTGGCTCTCTCTGCACACATCTTAGATCAAGCGTGTTTCGGAAGAACACGCTCGTTTTTGTCCTTGCAATGTGTTGCCACAAAGATTCATGTGTGAACCATATCACTACCATGTACACGGCGCCATTTTGTAGCATTTATACTAGTTTCCAGATCACCTCTAGTCGCTGGCTGCTGCAATGTGTCCAAGTAGAAAAGATTTTCAAAAGCAAATTTGAGGGAAATGGTCCTTCACTGCTATCATAGAGTAGTCGGGACTTTTCCTTCCTACATTCTCTATGATCTGTTTTCATGAGCGACCCCAGGTACTATGGAAAGAACATTCTTCACGCTGTCACTTGAACGGCGGATTTCTTCCAGAATCTTGCTGGATTTCGCAGTGAAAGTGCAATAACAATCTGCATTTTCCAAAAGTGTGTTTCGAAGCCAACTGCTCCAGAACATAAGCCTCCTGCACAACCCTCTTCTATTCAAAATATCTTGAACCTTTTTCTATTCGACAGGTAAAAGAGCGGAACTAAGAATGGGTTCCTGGTGGAGAAACAAAAGAGCAAACATTATACTATAACTTATCTTCTCCACCCCACCCCCCTGTATGTATATATGCAGATAAGAACCATCGAACACCTTGTCAATTTCTAAATCCGTAAGAGAAAACAGGTAGAGCCGGAGCTAAACGTAGTAGGAGGAGCAGGAATTACGCACTGTGAAGTATGTCATGTGCTTAACTTGTTCTGCTTGAGCTTTCAGTCTTTGTAAAACTTGCATTACAATGCCCCACTTTCTTATTCAGCCACTGCAAACGACAGCCAGTCTTCTTTCTATCTCAACGTTCATCCGCGTAGGCGCGTTGCCAGCACTCATTCTGTTGAAGAATGATCTAATGTGAACCAGACTGGGGAAGTCCTCCTGGGACTATTTTTTCTCCGCCAGATAATGTTACAGTGTCCAAGTTATTATCAGTCCTTGCAAAACCATCTCTTCCACGTCAACGGTGGATCTCTTAAGAACGATTCTCCTGTTCTATGACGACGCCACATAACGATTGAAAAAATGCTATTTTGACCCTCTTTCTTCGCTGGTACAACTCTTGAATCTCTTGTAGTAGTTCCCGTGGTTATCGTATAGGGATTATCTTATGATAAGCGGCACGTTCCCGTCGGTATCATGCACTGCTATTATGGCGATCTATAGTAAAATAGAAGAGTGTGTGCTCCTGTTGCATGCTTATATTGGCCGAGAATTTCTGGTAAAGATCGATCATTCCGTCAACATGCATCCACGTCGATCCCTGCGTTATGACCTCAAATCAACCTGATTTTCTGAGTGGATTTCGTACGTCTATTCTTGTATTAGTCGTGATGCGCGCATTCATTTAACACGGAGATAGCAACAAAATGAAACCGCTTTTCGAACTCTGAAACCGATTAGTAGGAAAAAATGAAGAGCTATATTCTACTCGTACATTGCTTTTCATGAGTCCTTTTCAGATACCGCCGAGACTGCGGATATGGATGTGACCGATATGGTACAACTACGATAATCAAGAAAATTTACCTCGGTAGAGGAGGAAGAAGAAGAGGATATCGTCGAAGGTATCGCCCGCCTCGTGTGCGCCAGTGGTACACACCCGTCGCCGTCCCGGTCCCCGTGCCAGGTCCGACTGTCGTAGTTTCGGCACCACCAACTCAGCCGTTGTGGATGGAATATGAGAACTTCCATAAGTACGGTTGCGAAAACTGTGCTCCACCACCTTGTGAGACGGGCAACTGCGGCGGTGGCTATGGGCCTCCACCTGTGCCTCAAGGTCCTCCTCCTGGTCCTCCTATGCCTGGCCCTGGCTGTACAACAGGCACCTGCGGCACCGGCGGCGGCTATCCACCTCCACCTGTCCCTGCTGGTCCTCCTCCTGTTCCTCCTATGCCTGGTCCCGGCTGTACAACAGGTACCTGCGGCACCGGCTATCAGCCTCCTCCAGTTCCTCCTCCAGTTCCTCCTCCTATGCCTAGTCCCGGCTGCGCCACAGGCAGCTGCCCACCTCCTATGCCTGGCCCCGGCTGTACCACAGGCACCTGCGGAGGTGGCTATCCTCCATACGGTGGAGTTATGGCAGCTAAGGCACCTGGAGCTGCGCTCGTTCCTAATGACGTTCCTGAACAAGCAATGCAACTCAACGCCAAACAAAACACGTAAGGAGCCGTCTCAACATGAATTTGAGATGAGAAATTCAATCTTCACTTGTGAAAACTTAAAGTCTGACTGTATTTTGATTGTATGTTGTTTAACAGAAACAATGAATATTTGCCGCATATGTCAAATGTATGATTATCGCAACACTTCTTTTTTTAAGGAGAAGGTTAGGTTCAACAGCCAACAACTGAACCTGCACAGTAGCATGCTTAAAGATACCGCTTAATCAAACGATTTTTAAAAGTGTGAATGTTCTACACGCGACTTGACGGGGTCGTATCGAGCCGAGTTCCAGAGAAGTTGAGTTTGTTCAACCTTCCAATGAGTGAAAGTGCATTAAAAATCTAGCACAAAAGAAATTTATCCCACCTAAGAGTATCCCCAGACTTCGCCAGCAATCGTGGCAATCGCTACGACCTCCGGCTGTTGTCGCGATCGCCACGACCGCCGGCAGTCACCACATGGATAAAGTGAATGAGGAGACTCCAGAAAGAGGGTGATAATAAAAGGGGCGTGACAGTCGATAGATATATCTAATCCAAGCTGAAATCTCCGTAAAACTAATCACTCCAAGGAACTGTGGGAACTCGTTCGAGTTTGTTAGAGTACCTTTCTGGACCAAAAAATCATCATTGGAGCCCCGTTTTATCCCAACCTCGGAAAATTTTTAGGGAATTTCTCTAGTTCTTAGAAGCGTGTTGATGTTTTGTCAACTCCAAAATGTGTGACTAGGAAGTGCCCATTCTCCCCAAAAATGGCATCCTTCGTTTTTGTAAAACTGTCTTCGTTTTTGAAAGAAAAAATCATCGAAAGTGGTCAAAAAATGGTCAAGAAACGCGTTTTGACCATTTTTATGGGTTTTTTTTTTTTGAAAACAAAGACGGTTTCATAAAAGCGAATATTTTTGGGGGTGGAATATAGGACACATCCACAGCCAAAATTTCAACATGGTCCACCACCTATGGGAACGTCCGCGGACACCACGCGTCGCGGCAGGCCATTTTGATTCTTTGAATCTGGGAAGAAACAGCCAAACATGCATAAAAGAGGGGACTAATTTCACCCTAGTGTTTTATTAAGCATACTAGGTCAAAGCTGACCTGTCCTCCTCAAGAAAAGTCCGGGAGCGGGCGCCTTCTATACACTGTCTCACCGTGGCCTTACGCGTTCAGGTGGTAAGTGTCCGATAATCTCATAGGAACAGCAACACTTGATTATCGCCCGAGTGCAAAGAAAGGATAAAGTGGTTTACAGTCCGTTTTTTAGTAATTTACAGTATCTGTTCATATAAGATGAGTATGTCCGGCAAGCACGAGTCGATTTCATGGAGGCGCTATAACGCTATAACCCCGACGCTATAACGCTTCTCAGACAAAAGTTACAAGCACACGGCTTTGATTCGGCTCTGTAGCATTTTCATTCGGATTATGCATGTCGCGTTGGCCGCCTTTCGATGGAAATCCCTTAGAATTCGGCGATAGTGGAAACATTATAGTTATAACCGAACATTCGTATTCGAATAAATATCAGAAAAATCCGAATATTCGAAAAGTCGAATAGTCGAATATTCGAGGTCGCCATATTCAAATATATTCGAATTCTAATATTCGCCGGATGGCGCTATTGGAATATATTCGAATATCCAAAGCTTATATTCGATATTCGAAAACGGTTTGAGACACAATAGGAGAAAATACGTTTTCTTCTACGTCTCTGCTAAACTTCATGGCAGAAGAAGTTGCGAGCATTCTGATCCGCGTTGCCTATTTTGCGAAAGAATATGCGCATCTGTACTCGTGGCCACGAGATCTATGCTGAAAGGTGGCGCATGGTGGTTAGGGAGGGGAGGGGGGGGGGGGGGGGGGGTCGCGGATTTATCACAAATTCTAAACTGGTTTTGTACCATAATCCCATTTTCTTTGGCTTATGTGCCTATTATCGTACTGAATAATGTCCGTGCGGATTCCTCTGCTTTATTTAGAAAGATAAAACTCATTCCAGAAGCTTATCCTATTGTCGCTCCCTTGTTAGCTTTACTTCAAACCTGCGCTGTGGCTTCATGTGTTACCTCATCTTTGAATGGGCCTACCACTTCTTGGGCTGTCCTTTGCAAAGCACACTTGATCCAATGTTTTCCTCAATATGAGAGTGGAAATGACGCATCTCGCCTGAGCGCTCCTTCTTTTAGTAATGATAAGTGCTCAATCAGAACTTCTACTCCATCTGAATTTTGTATCCATAGCGTTGTAAATTGTATTCATAGCGTTGTAAATAAGACGCAAATAAATAAATAAATAAACAAAAATGATGATGAAAAATCCTTTCCTTTTTCCTAAAAAATTCCTCGGTGCGCGAGATTTTGCCCCAGATATGAAATAGAGGAGGATCGTCAGGTGGGACTCTTTGAATCTCGGAGCGCTTAATTATTCACATGTGGTTGTGACTTGTAAGAGCCTAAATAAGCAATATATGGCAGCTATTGTTGCGGGGGCGAGATGGCCTAGTGGTCTAAGGCGCTGCTTTAGAGCACCATGTCCCCACGG
>KN730574.1:0-11442 GCA_000816745.1 Ancylostoma duodenale | reverse complement strand
GGAGTGAGCATGGATCATCTATATAGGGGAAGAGGGGGGGGGGGGGGGGGGGGGGGTGCTAGGTGCATAGTACAGCATAATTTTCGTTTTTTCTTCTCTGTCTCTTTACGTATAGACTGAGCTGTAGTGGGTAAAATGCAAGTATCAACATGTACATACCAGGACCATGCGTAGAAAGAATTTTGGTTTTCACCGATAGCAAATCTGGGAGAAAAGTAGTAATTCGTGTATGGCGTATCATAAAGCATAAATGAGGAAACGAGTACAACGAATAAGCTGAAGATAAAGCTATTATAGATGAAAGGCAGGTAAAGGCCGAAGAAATTCTAGGTGAAAAGCAGGTAAAACCTGAACAAATTCTCGGTAAAAGGCAGGTAAAAGCTGGAGAGAGGTGAGTTGACCGAATAATTTATCCTGGTGAACTGCATATTGGAACTTCTAGAGGAGAGAAGGACCTACAGCCCAGGAGAGAAAAAACTGTATGGCTTTTCTCAGAATGGAATTTCTTATACACCTTCCCGATTTATTAAACAAATCAGTTGAATAAAGTGGACATTTTTATGGAAAGCCTAATAGCGTCGATATGCCTTCTGTACTTACACACTTATCATGGCAAGTTGTCAACGAACTACAGGCGCGACGCTTTTCGGAGGTGACGCGCGTCAGACGCACGCATTCAGTAAAAACAAGTATTTACTTTCGAGTTTTCAGGAATTTTCAGAAGTAATAGGTATGTAGATACAGCAAAAAAACCAGGATTTTTCCTGGATTACAAAAAAATAAAAAAGACCTTGTAAAGGGTGATATGTATGGACATCGTCGACCCAGAAGTAAAACCTGAGGGCTAGGCGCTGGGCAACTGATGTACTTTGACTGCTCTACGATCCAAAGGTAATGTGCCATTGTCGTCAGAAGTACTACCACATTACAACGCAGCCGTCGCAGTAACACATTACTGCTCGAACGTTCTTTTCTCGGCCCAGCTCAGATTTGAACTTTAACATCGATGAGATGTCCAAGACATCTGGACACAGCAAAAACGTGACCTGTGGATATTTCCGCTGTTGTCGGCACCGCTGTACCCGAAGGGCAGCTTGAGGCCTTTCATTTAATCTCAATTCCGGAATGACGGCGCAATTGGCGAGATATACCGCCATTCGTAGGTCGTTTGCGCTCTCAAGATACCATAAAAAGCGCTGCTCCAATCCACAAATGCACACGACTCGACACCTACATACGATGTCTCGCACTGAGAAAAGCACAGGGGAAAGCAGATCTTAGTGGTTTTCCGCGATTTCGGAAATCCGGAAAAGCATAAACTAAACAAATTCAAGAGAATGCATAGCAAAATTAGGACTTAATGACTTACAATCCAGAAAGAATTGTGAGCCGATGAGTTAAAGAAAAGTCGCCTGCCGCGAGGACGTGAGTGTAAAGACACAATGAGTTTCGCGTCGAATTTGTCACTCCGTACTTCGTCATAGACGCATTAAACTTCAGCGGCCATAAGCTGCCGAGGGTCACAGTGTTGACTTACGATTATTGCCACTAAGAAACAGCCTTCTCCTTTGTTTCCGGCAGAGGTCATCAGGGAGATGAAGCAAAAAGCAAGAGAAAGGAGGCACCAGTTGTTCTTTGTCTTGCAGGAAAAAGCTTTTCTTCGTTCTTTAGAGTTTTATAGAGGGAGAGAGAGAGAGTTCTTGTGTGAATATGGGCAACTGAGCATTACCAAGAGAGAGTAGTTGCTCTAAAAAGCCTAATATTACCTACCTAGGACGTATTTAGTATACTTTATCCAGTCATGTTACGCACTCCAATGTAAGTGCAGGTGGGGTTTTGATGCAATAAGGTTCAGTAGAAGCAGTTCTACATTATTTACTGTGAAATTCCACAATTTTCCTTAGCTAACGTTACCAAAAACAGACGGAAGGAATCTATTTCCCTAGCAGGAAAAAATCGCCCAGCCTTTCTTGACCCTCACAGGTAAGTTTTGGAAAGATGAATCGAACAGTTTCCAAAGTATTATACTTTAGAAAAGCGTCCATGAAATTACAGTGAAATACTGGGAGCCGTAACAAGTGCTAAACCTTGCAAAATTTTACCTATTCTGAGCGAATGTCTGAGAGGTGTACCTCAAAATTTCGGAACAGGCAACAGGTATGTATGTACATGCAGTTGTTGTCCTTGGAATAGATGGACAGCCGTCTACACATTTCATTCCAAAGTTTGTTTGAGGGACGCTTCTCCAGAAGAATTTTTCCTCATTTTCTTCTCTTTATATCTATCTTCATAAGAACTTGGCATCAGAATCTTTCACCCTATCTCTAGTAGGTTGTGGCTACAATATGGGCAAATGATTTGAGGTGATATGGGCCTTATTTCTTTGTTCAGCAAAAAAACCTTAATGAGTATGTGAATAAACACAAACGTCTTTCAAAGCTATTACTCGGTGCTACAGGTGAGTTCTTGCGAGGAAGTCTTCAACTGAACTTTAGTGCATTGTAAATAGGAATGTAAGTGAATTGATATTCTAAAACGGCTCTCGCATCTACCGTCATACGTTTTACCTTTTTCCTTCTTTCCAGAAGGTACTCTTTTGAATATATTAAATCAGTCATGTCACTTCTAATACCCCTGCTAATCCTATGTACCAATTTCGAGTCTCTTAAATTCGTTCTATTTGAAGCTTTTCATTTCAGCATTGCCAAACGGAATCGTTTCAGCGCTGCAGTGAAACATATGGCTGACATCGTTCTCGTGCCAACAACGACCACCACTTACATAGAGGGAACTCCAAACGGTCGCAAAAAGGGTAGGGAACGCGGCGCGGCCTTCTTGGGCAGAGTCACGGGAGCTCAGCATGCTCAGCGCCTGCGTCTCTGCTCACGAGAGCCGCGCCGCGCTCCCGACCCTCGTCTTCGACCGTTTGGAGTTCCCTGTACATACCTTGGTATCACAGTGTACCCCTCGGCGATTGTACATTCTTTTAACTTGAATGGATTTTATATATCCTCTCTACGAACTCCAAGGTGCCATAGTTGTGGAGGTTATGGAACGAAAAGCAGGAAAGAACTCAACATGATTAATTGGGCCCATTACGAACCTGCAAAATCACAGGATTACTAGGCTTCGATGTGGAGTGGAATTCATTGGAAAGGTTCTACTAAACGCCAGTGTTGATAAACATGTATGTATGCTTCTGTTCTGTTCCTATTATTCACAAATCTCAAGAGCAAGGCGCAAAAGTACTCATTAACACTAGGCTTCTGTTGTGATACACGATTTCCAAACAATTTCCCTTCTGACAATGAGAACTGCAGTCATCACGAGAGAACGAGACCCTGAGTCAAAGACTACACCTTTACTTGCAGATTCCCTGAATTAATTCCAGATAAAATATTTGTTCTGGACAAATGTCATGGTAATTGTTTTCTATATTCGCAACAATTATCTTGGTATAAAAACAGTTTCAGACTGTGTTTATATCTCAATGTAGCAAAAGGAAACCATTCAGTGAATGAATATCTGTTCCTTTTTCTATATTCCTCATTTCTACACTTTAAAATTAGATAGGCCCGATAGTGCACCAAAATTGCACCAAAATGCACCAAAATTTCTTTTTCGGTTTTTTATAGTTAAGAAGTCCTTCCGGAGCAGAGTTTCTTGGTCTACCACTTCTTAGCTATAAAATATGGGAGAACAAGCCTCACCATTGAACAATACCGTTATGATTGTATGAAAAAAATGTGCAAAGTTTGGTGCAAGACTTTCAGACCAACCTGGAGTAAGCCATCCATCTCGTCGAACCATCAGAATGGTAATAATTCTGCTCGAATTATTCCCCTAAATGGTCATACCCCGTGAAACCAAAGGAATTTTGCAAGGTCCCTTCCATCACCTGTGGAACCCCAATTTTTTTCGAGTAGTCAAAGGTGCAGAATCCGGAACTCAAACAACGGAAGCACGCAAGCACGCATGGGCTGCGTGCTCAACATAACACCAACCTTAACAAACACTTTTTCAATTATGCATATATGCTCGTTAGTTGTTTGACTTGAGGATCACACGAACACAGAATCCGTTTTCTATTTTTTTTTGTTTCCGATTGGTACCATTCCCAGCGAACAGATGCTCAGCTTGTGATTCCTCAGAAGAAAAACCACTTTTCCACTTTACCCCCTTTTTGTCGTTTCCTGTCCTTCCATCGCTGGGTTCCAAAGTCCTTGAGATGACCGTCGATTAGCCAGACGCCTTTCGCATTCCAATCTCTTAGCCACCTCATGCATCAGCACTTGTCACCCAGTTCGGGTGTGTGCCGCGTGCACTTGAAGCCCGTCATACGCTTCCACTTGCTATAACGGAGGAAAATGGAGGATTAGATGAATTGCACTGGAACTTGAGATAGATCCATTTGAAAGGAAGCGTCTGCTGCAAATTGCATAGTTGCTGCAACCTGCACGGGTGAAACCCAAGGCTGGATCTACCATACACAGAGGCACAGTCGAAGGTCCTTAGGCATTCGATGGGCAGTTCTCCTGGGTATGAGAAAGGCGTGGGGTTTTGCGAAGACTACATTGAAATTCTGTGCGAGAACAGCAAGTTTGCTCGATCGATAGCTAAAATTTAGGGTCCAATCACAGAAATTCCTTGGTTTTCAAAAATTTAGGTGGGGTCCTTGTCGTTGGTAAAAATGTCCAGCTAATACTTCTACTTACATACCTATGTAGTCATCTTCATTGTTCTTGACTTCACATATTTTCAAAGATAACCGTAGTTAATTGGGAAATCCTTTCTACGGAAGGAAAAGCTTTTTTAGTGTAATTAAGAGGAGCAACAACGCTCCTATTGAAAAGTGTGAATCCTTCGGGAACCAAAGATACAAATTTAGAAGTATACTTGATGAAGGGCTTATAGAGACATGGAAACCTCATAAATCTTTGGCAGATAAAAGAGATTATTGAGTTTGTTAGGACGTTTTGCTACATGTGCATCCTTTTCATCTGAAATTGAATTCCAATCTCAATTAATATTTCAATATTTGTATACTTGTTATATGTGATTTATGCCCTTTTATGGAGCAGTTTTGCGATCTTTCCCCATTAGAACTCATACGGCCCGTACAAAAGAACAGGTGTCTTTTAGTCTTTGATTAACGATGGAAATTAAAATTAAATTCTTGAACATTGTCGTATGTACTTGGAATGCGCTGAATGGAATCGAAGTCTTCCGTCTAGTTTCTATATTCATACCGGCTTATTTCTTCAATGTACGGAGGAAATGTGCTCTGTTAAGAACGAATTTCATCCCTTGTGTGGAAAGTTTCTCCTTCCAGAAGAGAATCCATCTTCTTCTACAGTTCCGACAACAACGAGCTTGTCACAGCTTGAATCCAACAGCATCCGCACCTCGACTGCTCTCTGGAGAGACAGTAGAAGGCTGAAAATTTCATCAGGGTTCTAATTTAAGTTGATGAATCGCAAAAAATGAAGTTAATATAACAATTCTACTAGTATTAACTCATGGAGAAAACGAAGGAGGAAACGGCATCCAAGTTAAGTTCCCATTCCTTACTGTTATGAAGGTTTTTCTAGTGAATTCAGTATACACCTCTCATATTTATGACACTACTACAATGCATGGATAGGGTGTCGCTTGTATTTTCTGAGAATTGCGCGAGCTGCTGATAAACATACAGAAGAACCCCTGTTCAAAATTCGTTAGAATCAACGGGCGCTTCCTTGCCCACTAAGAAACTGAGAGGTAGGAAGAGATAGTGATCAGAGAGTCAGGAGCCCCAGAAGCAGGTGCAGCTATGGCGTACTGTGGAATATTTGGCGTTGATAATGACCCCCAGTGCTTGCCAGGTGTCGTAGAGAAGCTCATAATAGAGTTTGTGGCAAAAGTACCCCTTCACGACATCCTGGTCTTCCAACCAAATCAGCAACTATAGGGGATAAGGAAGTTTTTTTAGTTCTCCATTACTTTCTCCTCAAACTGAACGTAACTGCTCCCCTAATTTGTGGGCATCACGAAGCCATGCGGCTTGCAATCTTGGCATAGACGAAGCACACTTAACGTCCATCCTACTCACCTGTATTTAGCCTACAGTACTCTCACAAATTACTGCGGAGCTTGTGCCGTATTTGAGAGCAAGATATAGCTCTAGGCCATGTCTAAGGGTTAGCAAAAAGCTCTGAACCTTGCAACCTACTACTACAGTTTTCCTCACCTCCTTCTGTAAAGTATCTGGACAGTGGTGACCAGTGAAAGTAAGAACGAGTGCTTAAATCTCTCTTATAGCTTTTCCTCCACTCCACTCAAGCTGGTTAACCATGAGTTTGTCGGCAGCATTGTACGCATACTTAGCCTAAGCTGTCTAACGCCGCATTTTGGCACTTGTGAACCCGTCGCTAAGAGCAATTCATTCGCTCGCTCAAGGGCGACATCGAGGCGAGTTCTCTTTCCGATTCACTTTAAATGTTTCGCCTTCAACAAGAATGTTTCTCTTTGATTTCGATGTCTTCGCCTTTGACCATCTTCTGAGGCCCTAAAGCAGTTTGGTCGTTCTACTAGCTTCCTATAATTCTGTTCTAAAGTACGTTGCCAAATTATTTTTGCTTCTGTCATCTATCCTATGTATTACCTGTTCTATCATACATTATTTGTCTATTTTGCACAAACATAATATTCATCCCCAAATCTCGGAGATTTAAAGCGCTAGAATTTCCCTGGTTCATTTTTTGTGTAACCAATTTTCACTGTCACTTTCGAGAGGTGCTCAAAAACTGGATCCTAGATCTGCCGTGGCTTTGTTCTCGTGCCAAGCTGCTGTTGAAAAAATGATGGCACAAGTGCTAGCCTCTCTTCTACCTTACCCCCCCCCCCCCCAAATCGCACTCATCCTTGATTACCGCTCTAGAGATTACCTCAATTCAGGAAGCGAGTTCCAGCCGTTCTCGTCCTGCGATGTTTTAAGCACGTATACCTGGAGAACCTGTACTCAAAACAGCTTCTTTCCAGCTCTTGAGTGTTTTGCACTCCATAAAAAAGTGCTTTTTAACATTTTGCCCACAAAAGTATGGAAACAGTGTTTGAACACCCTTTGTCAATATGTAATTTGTGAACTTTCAAAGATCTTAGGAGCATGTGACATCATCTAATAGAACGAGGAATATAGAGAAAGCATTTTACTTTGGAGGAGTGTCTCAAACACTGAAACTCATTCTTCGGAAAAGAGCGAGTCCTGTCAAAATCTTCCCAGGATACTTTTGTTTCTTTTTCCCGAGAATTCGAAATGAAAGCTGACGTGAAAAACAATGTAACATGCATACATGTAATATGTATAATATACATAATACATGATAAAGCAAAATAAACTAAAAAAACTGGCATAGATTTCACTTAACAACGTTAACGCCCAAAAACGTTTCGTCGGTAATACTCGTTTTGAATTTTTTTGATTGCTTTCTCTTGCTTGATCATTAACTTTAGTGCTCGTAGTAGTTGTATGAGTGACATTTCAGTGCATGAGAATAAATAATCAAGTAAATTTCGAGGATTGGTTAGACTGAGCGAAAAGCTTCGGATATCTACGGGAAAAGAGATATTTCTGACTATTCTTCTCAGTGCTCATGTCTCCCACTCATAGCAGCCTTCAAAACAAAAGCTCTTGAAGTTGTTCTGACGTATATGTTTTTCGTGTGAGGTGGATAATGTCTGTAACACAGTTTTTTTTAGAACGACTTGGAAATTTTATATTACATCACTGAATCAGTACGAATTTCCAATATTTCAAGGCTTCGTAGTGTGGGAATCATTTTCGTGAGATTTCTCCATTTTCAAGAGATGTTTCATGAATGATGCCCTTTTTGTGTATGTGTTTTATTAATTTTCTGATTTCATGTTTCTAGATGTTCCTAGGCACCACACTTTTTCCTCGACAGTTTCAAAATAATGATAATAATGGTAATAAATGTATGTTGCTGATGAAAAGAAGGGCGTGAAAGATTCCACTCTTTCACCAAAAAAAAAAACAATAAAATCCCATTTATACTAGAGGTTTTACATTCCAATGCGTTTTTTTTTTGGATTTGCGACCACTCGAATATTCGGATTTTGTATGCTGCTGTAGGTATGCGTATATTTGTATGTTGCCAATATCTCATTCGATTAGACTAAACGGAATGTACACAAAATAATATAATATCTTGACCGATTACAATTTCTTGTCTGATGTGATGATCAAGAGCAAACCAAATACTGATTTACGTGGTACCTATGTTATTTTTTTGAACACTTCATTTATTGATTGATATTAGATCACAGTAAAAAAAACAACAGTTTTTGTTTGACAGAATCAGTTGTGCCTTCCTCTGCTGTTGTAGAGTATCTGAAGCCCCCTTCACGGTTCGTGTTGTCCAAGGACTCCAACCTAGAAAGAAAAATTAGTGAACACTCGCCTTCTTCTCAAGGAATCCAACCCGCGAAGAGTCCTCCACGAGGACTCGGAGGTCCACTCCAGAAAATCTTGATCGCCTGCGCACGTTGCATATGAAGGTCACGAGCAATTCACTTTTATTGTTTTTGGTCATTCGAACTTCCGACGCAATCGCTTCATTTCTTCTCTTACTCTCTAGTCTTTCTCCCCAGTTTCATTAACGTAAATGTCAAGTACGTTTTTCCCTAGTAACCCCATAACCCTCTTCCTCTTCGTCCTCGAATTCCTATGGAGACAGAAAGTACCGTTTTTAGACACTTCACCGTGTCATTATAAACACATAAACCACATTGCAGCGATAATGTGACTAGAAAACTGCACTAAAACAGCGGTTTCTCGCACTCGAACTCGGGTAACGACCCCCATTTGTGGCAGTTATCCGGTGTTCACTCCCATGTGTGTCGAGCAATATGCGGTCTCGTAAACCGAAACTGGTACACCGTGTCAACCTGAGGGGAATATGAACGGGCGTTTGACTGCAGTCACTTACACGGTGATGTCCTGGACGCCTGGGAAGCAGACGGTGACGAGACAGTGTTGACACCAGGTTAAGTTAACTGCGGTTCAGAATATTGGACTGGAGCAGATAAAGTACGGAGCTAGTCGTAGAGTATTAGATGCTTATTCTACTAAATTAAGAGCAATTTTGCCATCAATTATTTTCATCTTTGAAGATTTATTCCAATTTTTTTACAAATAGTGAAGTCTTCAAATTATTTAAGGCAACGTTTCTAGTGTTTCCCGATTTCTTTCTATCGGTCCTAAATCCTCAACATAGAGAATTTTGCTGCTCAAAAGGTGTAGAAGCCTCCACGAAATTACGTTAGTATCCTAGGAAAGTAAACCGCTCATGAAAATTACTGGCTAAGCAAAAATTACCTTAAAATGACCGATAAGGAGCTTTCTACGTTGACAGGACCTTTTTTTCGGGAACCATCCCAGTTGATCTGGATCCTCACACAACCTGCGTACGTAACCTGTGGGCCAAAGAAATCCTTGGTGTTTTTATTTGAAAAAATATCGACGTTATCAACAACAGACCCGTCTTTGGTCGAAAATAGGTTGAACTCGCCTCTAAACAGTGTTCTACAGTCTTTTGTTCTCGCAAAAGTGCTGGAATATTGTCAGCCTATTCTCAATGCGGTCCCCTTCATTATCTTGGGTTAACAAAAGAAAAAATTCCTAGAATCCTGAGATGTGTGTTTTGGCAATAACGAGTATCTTGTGGATGCTGTTGTGGATACAGTCGATTTTGAAAACATTCTAGATCATACCCTAAAGATTTTAAAAAATAACATTCACAAAAATCAACTAGGGCATGCTTCCTCCGGTGCCAATAAAACAAATGCCTATATAAGTAAATCAATGAATAAATAGCCGGGAGACGTATACAATATAGATTTCTGCTCATTTCCAAACCGCTTAATTATTACTCAGGCTTTGGGAATGTTGATGAAATAGCGAAACAGTTCAAAACAATCGCACATTATACAATTTCCAAGTAAACGTCATGCAACCTCAATGTGAATATGGAATTCCCATGGATCTGAGATGTGACCGGAATAGTGCGCCATCTTCTGATACTGAGTAAAAATATCGATTTATTGGATTTCTGCAATAACGGAAGACTCGCGAATTTAAATCGGGCTACAGGTACGCTGCTGGGTTGTCATTGGTCGTTAGCTGCGTTGCGCGTCGGACCAATCGTAGAGCAGTGTAAGAGCTTGTTCCCCTCCGCTGGCGGACATTTCATTGCTAAGGGACGGTCACAATATGCGCAACGCCATGGTAGCGCCAATCCACGAAATTGAAAAAAGAAAAAGAAGCAACAGGGAAATTCTTCAACACAACATCGCTGAAGTCGTCGCACAGCGCCTGCTGACAACCGTAACGGGAATTGATCAATTCTATTATATGTATGTGAAAGCTTTATTCTATTTGTGCAAGCCTTTTTTTTCAGAAGCTTTGGAAGAAGCTTCTGAAAATTATCATACCACCTATAGGTCAAAATTCCTAATGTGACGAAGTGGCAAATATCTAGCAGAGATGTTCACTCTTGCGCCAATGAACTCGCATGGACTCTAAGAAGCTCCGTATGAGAGCCACTCAATTCCTGAGAAGCGACTAGCCGAGGACAAAAGCTATTGTTCCTGGTAGCCTTTGCACTTCTCTGCACGTTACATTCCACAGTGTAATAAGTTCACTTTTTCCACAGATTGTGGAATCACTGAACGGTTAACGTGAGGAGTACCATGCGATGAAGTGAAAGTAAAGTAACTGTAAGCTCTGTGCAAACTGACAATTTCTGTGGACCGGTTTGAAATGAGAGAAATATAAGGGTCAAGCGACGGGGTGGCGGATTATCTGCACATAGGAATGTGTTCTTGCTCTTTGTCTGTCTGTCTGGTATCTGTCTGTCCGTCTTTCTGTTTGTCTATCGGTCTCTCTGTCTGTGTGTCTGTCCGTCTGTCTGTCTAGCTCTCCTTCCCTTCCTACCTCTCTGTCCCTCTCTTTCTCTGGATGAGGTACAGAATCTTTGCCTGAAGATGCAGGAATCTTCCTAAAGGAGTCCCTATTCAAGAGAGTCTCCTTTTTTGTCGATTTTTTGACCAAGTTGAATATTTTACAGCTCGTTCTTTTCTTTTCTGTCCTTATCCACCTCATTATCCTTCTGCCCCTTCTCCTCATCCTCATTCTTCGTCTCCATTCTCACTCCCCCCCCTCGCTTATCCTCATTCTCATATTCATCCTCACCCTCACTCTTACACAAATACCCACCTTCGTCCCCATCCTAATGCTCATCCTCATCCTTACCCTCTTCCTCTTTCTCATCCTCATTCTCATTCTCATTCTCATTCTCATCCTCATCCTCATCCTCATCCTCATCTCATCTCATCCTCGGCCTCATCCTCATCCTCATCCTCATCCTCATCCTCATCCTCATC
>KN730571.1:0-13888 GCA_000816745.1 Ancylostoma duodenale | reverse complement strand
CAGAATACAGAATAATAGAAATATAGAATAATAGAACAAACGAAAGGAGTGAGATATGTTAATGAAGAATTGGTCAGTTGGCTCGAAGATCTCTAGCATGAAGTGGATTAGATGGTGATAATTTGACGACAAATTGATGAATGTCAAAATCCGTGAAGAGAAGCGCACTATGAAAAGCTGTAATCTGACTATTTGTTCGAGAGCGAGAAATGGGAGCAGCGCTCCAGCGCACGGTGAGAGAGCAAGTAACGATGAAGATGCTGAAAATTATGGAAGGTTTCTTGAGCTTTTTGTTTTTGCTATGCAGAAATACGCAGCGGTGATAAATATAGTACATGAGAAAATGGCAACCACTGCGACTGTATAGATGCAGGATATTTTGCATATCTCAAGAAAGTGCATGATATCTGGTAATTCTCACTCTATATCGAACACGCTTTCTTCTTGAGTTACATTGCTCCATAGTTTCAAGTATTTCCGTATTGGTTTCATGTCGTTGACGTAGTTCAATGTGCCTTGAAGTTCCCCCCCCCCCCCTGTGGTGTGAGTACCGCACTGCACTAGGCATTGTTCTTTCACCGTATTTCATTTTTGGCGCCTTGTTTTGTGCCTGCGAGGACAAATTGTCGCACGCCGCCTGGGTGCAAACCATTGGCAGTTTCTTTGCTTCTGCTTCAAAAATTCCATTTGAAACTGAGATGGGGAGCAGGTTTGGTATGTGTCCTACTTGACCGATGTTGTTATGTGTGCAATAGCACGAGACCTAGTCTTCAGCAGGATTGCATTTGCAGGTGTCGGGTATAGTGCACGTATGTGTAGAATTGGTATTGAGTGGATTTGATGTGCAAGCGTAACCGAACGTCGTATCATCGCCGAGACACGCGGTGGTTTTCTTGTTCATCAAAAATCGCTTGTAGAGTATTGTATTTGAAGAAAAAGAAAATGTAGTTGCTTCGATTTTGGTAATACCAAAACGTTGAGTCGTATGTGGTTTGATTTCTCCCGTACAGGTTTTCTTGTTGTGCTGGTTATTTGCTTGTTCCAGCTTTAGATTGATTGTCTCATACCAAGAGGAACATGAAAAACTTTATAAAAGTTCTTGTACACTAGTTCAAAAGATCGTAAATTGCGCAGCTACAGTTTCTGAGCCAGTGAGCTCAGGAGTCCAATGGAATAGAACACTTGGTACTTCTATAGAGTTGCGCATAGCTTATGATCACAAGCTAAAAATGATATTCTTGGTGAAAGCCTAGTTTTATGGCAAATTCACATATCATCGCATATCAATGATGCTTACGGTACCTTAGATGAAGGTTCCCCCACTGGGCACTATCGAAAGTGATGGTAACCTGAGACACGTCCCAGCTTATCGGAGCTCAGAGTCTAGCCTTACCCGGACGGTAGGACCAGTTTGATTACATTGCACTTACTGCAATTTTAGGCGTAAGTGCAACACGGGTGATCACGTTGGGATTTCAGCAGGTGAGCGAAATTTCAGAACAAAAGTAAGTACAATTCATGCTACTAGCATAACATGTTCGCTCCAAGCAAAAGCAGGAAAAGTCGATACAACTAATAAATCGATGAGCCGGTTCTATCGTGCAAAACGTTGTCAGTGCATTGGAGAATCACAGTAGACACGTACTGCTTTTTCTTAGAGCGAAGGTGGAAAAAATCGATGAAATCGTTTATTCGATATTTTTTTCGCAAAATGGTTGTCATATTCGTGTTAAGCATATTGGAGAACCCGAGGGGACATTTTTCGCCAGACCCGGACAAAAATACCGAAAAATCAATAAAGCCGATGTAATCGATAATACGATCGATGCTGCCCAGTAAAAAGTAGCCGATGACTCCCGCCGGCCCTTTTAGGGTTCACATGCAAAATTTGGTTCGGATCGGCTAATGCTCCGCGATTTCTATACGAAGTATGCAGACGTGCAACCAAACAAACATACACAATCTTTCACTTTCATATATATGTACAAAGACTAGTGAATAATGAACGTTTTCTGCAAATTTCTATTGGTACGTGTATTTCTGCCACAATACGAGGTGTCTTGCGAGTTCACCCGGAACAAGAAATACGGTGGCATTATGTTAGACAAAGACGATGCGCATTCCATCATGTTCAGGAGCAAACAGGGTTCCAAGTGGAAAGCGCGGTTCGTCCGGTAGCAGTCCAGAAAGTGGTCAACGATACAGTTTTGCGGGTATTCATCGTACTGGATTTGCCAACTGATTTTTGTTCAGTCCACAAACGGATTCAGACGTGAGGTAGGAGCACAAATTTTCATCACTTCGTGCTCGTAAAATGATAGCACCTTAGAAGGATAAAGTGGTTTTATTCATGAGATATCCCTGTTGCAGTTATTGGCACAGACAAGACGAAGATCTGGATGATGCCACACCATTTTTTGGAGAATCCGCAAACGGGTTGTGCAGCGATTTTTGGCGGTGCGTAAGCATAGTGTCTTCGATCAGAGGTGGCGTGCCGGCGCACCGCTCACTCTCCGTCCACATCCTCACCATTGCCTGTGTACCATAGTCAACCATCGCGTCAAGCTATCAGTGACATATCTGGCTTGCTAAAGATAACACAGCAGAGAGAGGGTGATCGGTGCAGATGCACGCCACCCAATATCAAACAGATCATAGTTTCATTGTGGTAATATTAGGCTTTACGTGCGCAGACCGACAGCACATCTTACTATAGACGCTAGTGGAGAATTACTCGACGTAGAACCGGTTTCCTAGTTGCACTCGCGGCAATTTCAGATGCGACCAGTATTCATTCAACACGCTTCTGCACCTTTCTGTAGAGATAAACTGCCTCGTACGAAGAAGTTGAAGAAAATTAGCACCCGTGGGCAGATCAGAAGGACTGTCGCAGGCATCACAAATGGGAGGAAAAATTGGAAAGGAGATTCATAAGAAGCTGAGAGAACGTGCTAACTCCTCCAATAAGGACTTGCATGCAGAGGTCAGACGCCGAAGCCCTCACTTTACAATGTACCCAAGACCGCGCTGTGGTGATTCGTGAAAAAGATTGGTTTTTTTTTATTTAAAATCGCTAAGGGAATTTCAATAATATTCGAGAAATGATCCATAGTGTTGTGGCATAGGGACTATCTGGAGAAAGTTGTTTCTACACGTCGGTCTGGCAAACTGATTATATAGATGGAAGAAACATGGATATTCTCTAGAATGACGTCGTAGACAGACAAAATGCTAAGACGTTATGACCCAAACGAAATTCAAGTGGTATCTTCACGTGAAAGAATATGAGCCAAATCGGAAGGAGAGCGAGCTATTGTCATAAGTGCTTTATTGGATGAAGCTGTCATACCCTTTTGTAACAGAGTGATAATTGGCCCTCGGAGTAACAGCGAAGATTATCACCAAGAAATGAATGCGGAAACTTTCAAAAATTGGATCAGTGAAGTGATCCCTAGACTGAAAAGGATGGCTGGGAAAGGGGGCGTTGTGTCCTCGTTATGAACAACACCCTTTAGCACTCGAGGCGCGTGGAAAAGGTAACACACACACACATACACATACACATACACATACACATACACATACACATACACATACACATACACACATAACACACATACACACATACACACATCATACACACCATACACACTATACACACATGCACACCATACACACCATACACACATACATTCATACTCATACTCATGGCACGTTTATGTACACTCATGCTCTCACTCCCACTTTCACTAACTCACACACATATTCATAATCATGTTCATGCCCATGCCCATACTCATAACTCGTATACAATCACACTCTTTCTCTTATGCTCACAGTCACACTTACACTTATTTTCACTCAAACACATCCTCTCATATTCATGCTTATGCTTATGCTCATGCTCATTCTCATATTGTCACCCTTACTCACGCATTTGCACTCTAACTATCTTTCAGGGTCATTCTCACACTCACACTCGCGCTCATACTCATGTTCATCTTCATGCAAACTCTCGTATTCTCACTCACACTCACACTCATGCTCTCACTTGCACGCTCACAATGTATGACCCCCACAATGTAGATCTAGGATAATCATGCACACACTATCGATTTTCTGGAATGTTCCGCTGAGTATCAGCGCAAATAACTATATGATCTAGTGGAAATGGGACTAACACATTCTTCCTACTTATTTTTAACTATACTGCTTCTACTACTTCTACACTACTCTATTCTAGCAGCCCACTTAAAGGAGGATAAAGAGGTAAGTTTCTATCAAAATTCTTTCTAACCAATAAGGTCCTCCTTTCCCATACTGATTTCCCGGGAGGACCTTATTCCTTTAACCTAATTACCCATACATGGATGGCCAGGGAACGAAACGGACAATTATTTACTCATTCTTACAATTGTTTCTCTCGCTTTTTCATATTCTAACTAGAATTACTAATTTTATTTTTATATACCTTAGAAAAGTATAGTATTCCAATTTTAGGTGGAGGCAAACGCAATGCGTTGGTTCTCCATTATACAGCAAAAATTTTGTAATGCATGGAATCATGAGATATTGCAAGAAGAGGAACCTGCGCGAGAGAAAGAAGCACATGATATTCTGTAAGAGACGTCATCTGAAGTGAATAGCTTTGACACCGATAATCTGATGGACTCTGGCTCGTCAGAAAGCAAATCCGATGAAGAATCAACCAGTTACTCGTCTGATCTTGGTGAATTTTCATCCTTCGACCGAAATTTGTACAACAGGCTTGTTGGTGGAACTTTTCCATTCAACAAATTATCTGTTGTAGCAATCTTATTGGTGAAAGAAGAATCAATAGTAACATTAATTGAAACTGCGCAATCCAATTTGGTTCCTGTGCCATCACGTGTCCTTTGAACGAGCTCAAAATTTGTCAGTTTTCACACATTGTGAATGAAAGTACGTATTTGACATTTGTAATTTTGTTTTTCGTAAGTACTTTTTTCCTGTTTCCATGCTTTCCCATTATATTTTCAAACTTCAGATAACATCAAAGATAGACGTTTTTGGTCTATAGCTAATTTATATCCTGAAACATACACAACTCAACAAAGCACCAGCTATTGTTGCTGCTCAAGCAATGTGAAATAAAGGTATCCAACAGCCTAAAGCTAAGCAACAGACATTCAACTAGAACATTCCTCAGATTTTGCCTGCGACGAGTTACTTGTTTATGTCACAGGTCGACGAATTCAGCAGTCCATATGAACTCATGTCTTATGTCTTCAAGAGTATTAAGATTAGGAATATTCAGGAGGAGACTAGGTTCATGTTTGGATTGAACAAGTCTCTAGTTTTTTTTTTTCCTAAATATGAACATAACTACAGCTCTTGGCCTAATCTGCATTATGATTCTCTGTGACTGGTGGGGATTGAAAAGTCGCTACTGCGGATCCTAAGGTGACTATAGAGGGGCTCTTAAGTAAAGCCTCCTCATCTTTTTCAACAATATTTGTTCCTCTCATTTTTCTTCTTCTTCAGAAGGTGCGTCAGATGAAGCGTGAAAACTGGTGACAAGTAGGAATCTCGTAGCGTTTGAACCCAATCAGCTTTTCAAACACGTGCGCGACTTGCGAGTGAGTTTACTTACACATCTTGGTATTATAGTGGGAAGTTCCTTAGTTATGTATATGTTGCATCAAGTAATAGTTCCCATACAATTGTATGTTGAATTGTACTCTTCCTAAAACGGAATGTTCTTTCCAGAATGAGCACTTTTGTCCAGAATGAGCAATGAGTGACTAACTCAGCAAAGTCGGTCGCAAAGGCATATTTATTGACGATTCATCTCGAGAAACTTTCAACTTTTCAATTAATTGATTAATCAATAATTAATTAATCATTTGGACGCGTGATTTTTTTTTCTCACGAGGCTCATCAAGCGAATTACGGATAATGTATGCGCCACCGCATCTTCACTAGTATCATCGATAAGAGTTTGCGCAAGCATGAAGAAAACAGAGGCACTGAGAGACAAGATCTACCCCCTCTCACACCCTTTCCTGAGGCGCTCTGCTAACATATGTACTTATCCAAGTAAGAATATAATGAATACTTGTAGGACTGCTGTTTAAATTCAAAACACGCTTCTATCTATTGGATGTATGAACACAGACATTCAGACATTCTCAGCCTCGGATGAACTCGTAGTGGACTAGTGTTGGAGACTATCTCTCAGTGAGTGATCGTAGGATTATCGCCCCTCATAGAGTGGGAGTTTTGTAACATGTTCCTTCCATCATTGGTTCTTCACTAGAAACAGGAGTAGCAGCAAAGACAAAGCCGCGAGAAATGAGATTTTCTTTTTTTTTTCTTTATGAATACCAATTTACGTCGATTTCCAGGTTGTACTAGCTGTCGTCATACCATATTTTCATGCGATACTTGGAGCTTTCGCAGCACAACATTGGAGCTGGTTGTTACTTCGCTTATTGTAGTCGCCTACACAACAACTTCCTAAATGTGTCGCCTTTGATGTACACCGCTATTACTAATCACGTATGGTCGTTCCACTGAGGAAGATAATTGGCAAGGCAAGAAGAGAAAAAAGCGAGAGAAAGTGCACTACGGTTGGAGAGGACGACGATGTAGGTAGGCATTATGCAAAGAAACACTATCATCGTCTTTTTATGCATACCATATCAATGGATTCAAATGATGGCAATTCATTGGCTCTCAATCGTCAACACATTACTCGGGCTAACGTTGCGGCAGCCTCATCACTATCTCACGAAGAAATTCTTTTCACAAGCAAGATTTTTTCCAAGGAAGATTCCGAAAAATATCGCAGACAAACGCACCTTCCAATCAAATGGTGGTTTCCTTTCTCACACTTTCACGTTTGTCACTCACGTTGTTCCTTCGGACTGTGAACAAGCTAATACTTGAAAGGTAGCAAGAAAACTTGTGGGAAGAGCTCCTATCGTCCATGTTCATTGAGCACCATTGTGATTTAACACGTTCGCGACACACGCGCTTTTGCGTACGTGGGACCCGTGCTCGACCGGTCGAGCACGTGGTCCCACGCTGTAGCAATTTTTCCTACCCATATAAAAACCACAATTTTTCGTTAGAGTTATCCTTTCTTTCGTAGTTCTCGGAGGTTTCTTCCATTTCTTTTGTCTACTGATATGTCGTTGTTAGAATTTTTTTCAAAGTTCATTGTTCTTTTAGTTGTCCAGATACGAAAAATCTAATGAAAAAGTTTGTGAAATGGTCTGCTTTGCCCACTGCGTGTGTGATACTCTAGCATCTCTGTTACTATGCTACTACGGAAGAATTGGTTAACTGTGGCCATTTCACAAAGATATGACACTAAATGTAGAGTGCATGACCGGTCGTGCACGCTGTCGCGAAAATGTTAAGAGTCAGATGGGCGATCGACCCCTATACTTCTTAAGCTTCGATTTATTACAGGCAATTAGTACGTTTTGTGGATTTCAATCCCAATATTTATTATGTGTTTATCGCTGTCAATTTGAGCCCATAATCAAGAATAAATTCATCACTTGTGGCGATAGAGAGATTCTTCCTCAGCTGTCCTCATTCTGCACCGAAATTATCCCTTGAGGTGCCGAATCATGGCACTGTTGGATTCTGCACATCGGAGACCTCAAGGGATAAGTTCGGTGCAGAGGCGCGTGTTTTGTTTTGTTTCCCACTGTCTCAACTTTACACTGCGACTCAATTGTCCAAAGTGAGTTTCCATCTCCTTACAAAAAATAGAACAGCGAATTCAAAGTCACCCCATTTACAGCGGACGTCAATCTCGACCACTACTCCCGCAGCCTGGAGCGTAGCACCACCTACGTGGCACTGCTGAATGCTGTGGATTTCGAGTGCTGCCTCACCAGCCGTAGATCATGGATTTCTGGAGCAGCGGAGTCGAGCTCCTACTGTAAAAACGACAAATGACTAGTGATTGTTGTGCTGCATACTTCTGCTGATCCCTATTGTTATTTGATTTTTTATGTGTTTGTCATTTACAGGCACTCAAGTCCGCAGATTCTACTGCTTCACTGTTGCCCACTGTACCTACACACGATAAATCAACTCATTAATAAATCATCAATTAATAAATCTTAAGAAACACCCACTTTCACTGAAGAGCTTTATAGACATAAGTGTTCGATAAGTTACGAAACTGGCAAGGTATTTGTAAGTACACGAACGACTAATGCAACGCAAACAAAATTTTCCAAGTCATGAGAATCACGCAAAGAATTTGCAAAAGATTCTAACCCGATGTGCGAATGAAGATATCCTCTGAGCCTCATTATGATTCAAAAATATCTGAAAAATTATAATTGCCACAACAGATTTCGACTTCTACTGTCCCATTGTTGCTATCATATCTGGAGCATGCGGTGAGTTATGCTATTCATATCGCATCTTCAATGGAGGTAGATTTCTGTACTGATCTGGACGAAGGTGTACATGAGGGACACCTCGAATACCTGAAAATAATGAATAAGCGATGTAAGGTTCATACTTATGCAGATTGCTTGGTCTTCATCAGTTAACTGCACAGTTTCTCGAAATCTTTTTCATTGAAACTACAGCATAAAGCATCGACTTTATTGATGGCTCAAAATAAACTTACTATGTATGTTGGCAGCGAGAGTCTTTTCATCTACCGTAGCAGATTTAGACAAACCATTCAAGGCTTCGATACGATTGAAAGTACTGATGTAAGAATCTGAATGAAAGTGAAATTTGTACATGAAATATTAGAGTGAAAATGGAAAATGGGGGGAGCACACTAATAGCAGAACTCACCTCCAGGTTTTACTCCAATTGGTGGAAGCGGAGGCCTTTTGTAAGGGTCCAGATTACTCGCCGAATTCTGACGAGCTCGTAGTTGGCTTTGTTTATGCGGAGATGATCGACAGCAGAAGCAACTTCTGAAGAACGGGTTGACGCTACTACATGAAGTAGTCAGACATACATATGTATCAGAAACACTCACTTGCCCCAATTAACTCCGTCGTTAAAGCCACGTGCTAAGACTGGATCGTTGCCCTGTTGAATCACTCTCCTTAAATGGTAAAGATTTTAGTTCTTGTCACTACCGCTGAGTATTTCAAACGACTTACTTCTTATGTTTTGCTATCCAAACAACGATAAATACGATAACTATTATCACTATCAATGTAACAACGCCAACGATTGCATAGACCAACCACGCTCTTTCTTCCAAAATCGACTCTGAAATAGCCATACAATTTTCCTAAAGGGGTGGGTACTCCTTCAGTGTGACCATTTGTAGTAAGTTGTACGTTATCTTATGCAGCTTGCGATGCTGATCTCAAAATCGTTTTCGGAATCTCACCCACCGTTTTTCTTTTTTACTCATCGTTTGTTCCCTTTTAACAAGACTCTTTCAGACCGTTTTACCTGCTTTGAAATTTTGTGAATATTGGAAGAATTCTCACTTCATCGATCTTCGTGAACGCTTAGACCTAATAAGTGCTTGTGTGGCTACATGTATGAAGGTGGAAGTTTGCTATACTCCTCTCTATGAATAACAATATAAACCTCTCTATGAATGCCATCAGGGCGCAGCACTAGGTGGTCATTGACCACCAGGATTTAGTAGCGTCCTGCAGATTCAGGGGGGGAGGCGTAGCCAACCGCTAACCGTCTACTGATGTTGGACACAAACAGATTTCAGAAAGGCACGTCTGGAGGATCATCAAAATCGTGGCTGAAGATCAGTGTAGTTCAATCATTTACTCCATCCCTACCCTGCACTCTGGCGCGCTCCAGGGACAATCAGGTGTTGCTCAACCTGTAGGAGACGTATCATGTTGAAATTTTGAACGGAGATGCGCACTACACCAACAAGTATCCCCCCAAAGTGGCACACTTCGTTTTTGAGAAACCGTCTTCGTTTTTGAAAAAAACCGTCTTCAATGGTCAAAAAAGTGGTTTTTGACCATATTTTGACCATTAATGACGGTTTTTTTTTTCAAAAACGAAGACGGTTTCTCAAAAACGAAAGACGCCACTTCGGGGGAGAGTTGGTACCATTTAGGTGCATTTCTTGGAGTTGACAGCGCATCGAAACACTTCTTCAAACAAGAGAAATTTCCTGGAAAAGTTCCGGGCTTGGGGAAAAAAAGCGCGCTCCAGCGACAATTTCTTGTACTCAGACAATCGAGCAGCTCTAGCCTCGGAGGGCGAGGTCTGTCCCGCCCATCGCTCCTCCCCTTCCGGACAATATCAGCTCTCTTGCAGAAGGCAGCAGTGCTGCTTAGTGCTGCTAAAAGGCGCAGGAGACCTGCCTTGGTGCTGCGAACGGAAAATCAATGGCCATTCAGCAGTTCTAAGCTCGGACAATACCGCAAGTGCTCGCAAAGTGCTGCGAGGTCGCGATCGATTTGATTTTCGAAATTTCAACCAGTGCGGGCAATGACGCCTCACGTGTGTTTTCACTCGTAGGACGGACCGCAGTTTTTTTTTCATTTTTATATGGTCGTATCTCTCATTTCGTTTTTCATTTGATGCTACTTTTTTCTTTGAGTGATAGCTGTTTAATCACTCATTCTTTGATCCTAAGATGTTGGTTTTTACTTTTCTTTGAGTGAAAGCTGTTTAATCACTCATTACTTGATCTTAAAGGGGTTGGTTTTTACAGTTTTGACGCGCCGCGCCGCGCCGCGTCCTCTGGTTAAGCATGGAACGCAATGCGAGCTAGCGTGAGCTCACTGCGGCAGATGACGCAAGGGGAGAGGGGCTCCTACACATTTAGCGAGCTCGCACTGTGGGCTGCGGCAAGGAATGCTCCGAGGCATTCTTTGCCGCTGCGCCAGAGCACCAAAGTGGACAACTAGCACGGCGCGAGAGGTCAGCTCGCAGCTATCGAATTCTCGCGCCGCGCAGCACTATGCTGAAAACTACAAAAACATCTTCACAGTAGGGCACATCTAAAAGTTTTCCGAGAACAATTCCGTGGTAGTTTCTACTCTGCTTTAGTGAATACAGGGTGTGCCAAAAGTCTTTCGACAATCATTTCTCTCTATCTTAAAACACGGGTACGAGTACGTTGAAGAAAAAACTAGTGGTGATTAGCTGCTTACAACTTAGCTGCTAACATGAATACTTCAAGTTCGGAGATTCCTCTTCCGATAGCGACAGGGATTTGCGAACGAGTACGTGTGACTCAGGCGCGCAGCTATTCCTTCTCATCACTTCTCTAATTGTCTAGACTTCCAGGTAAGCCACACATGAGGTTGAGAAATAATTTATTGGCTAACGTTTCGGCAAATCCCCTTCTTCAGAGCATGAAATGGGCGATAGGAAATGCAACCTATCCGACCAAAAGTCTCCTCAACTAAATAGGAAAATTTCAACGGTCAATTTTCGATCACCGGCTAGTCTTCGTGGCAAAAAAATCACCTTTTGAGTGCGACGATGAATATAGAAGAGAAGCAGAAGACTGAGGACGCCTTTCTAAATCACAATAACTGACTTAGGTAAGGCGCGAGCTCCCACGTGATATATTGCTCTATTGCCGTTAGGCCCATGGCATACTTCACAGCGACACCGTCGCGGTGAAGAAAATGGGTAGGAATGAAGAGAACAAAATGTTACGAGTTCTCATATCTTATCACACAGTTTGCATGGAATACCGTGCTGGCATAGGAGCCAGTGTGAGTAAACTTGTGGTGGTGAACAGTCGCAGCGACAGCGTTGCTGTGGAGTATGCCGTATCCCTTACACCGATGACTGCTTTATCATCTGCGCTACTCAGACAGAGATTGACGAGTGCTTCGAGTTACTGAATAGGCAATCTGAGCACGTAGAAGTCACTAGGGAGAAAAAACAAGGCTAATATCGCCAGCGTGATCGCTTGTCTCCCTTTCTGCTGTGGTCTGTGCAGACGCGGAAATCGCGATATAACTGTTACTTTCGCCCGTTTCAGATTATCTTTATGCCTGTTTTTCGCTAGAAACCTATTTCTTTGCTTTTTTTAGTCAACCGCATGCTAATTTGGGATTTACAGAATGACGGAATTGTCGCCGAAATTGAGCATTCTTCTCTACGGCAGAGATCAGTATTAACAGTAACTTATCATGGTACCTCACCTATGCGAAAAATGTCGAAAACTAGAGGCGAGTGGAGTTTTTACAGTTTTCAACATAGTGCGGCGCGGCGCAAGAAGCGAACCGTTGTAAGCTGAGCTCTCGTCTCGCAGTGAGCGTAAAGTTTGCCCGCATTGAAAAATTTGCTCGAAAAACTAACGCAAGCCTGGAACGACCGGTTGACTAGTTTCGGCCTCCGTCTCAACGTTGAACTGACAGAGTATTTGACGGCGGACCCTGAAGTGCTCGGTACCATAAGAGTTGATAGCATCGATCCTCCGAAGCAATGCATAGGTTAAACGCATTGGTCCGAACGCCACGTCAGACGAAACCGCAGCCCCAATCACGAAGTTACCGCGCGTAACAACGCCTCGTGGGTGGAGTGTAGACCTTTCACTGCTATACTGTGCGACAATGACACTGCGTCGCCTTCAGCCGAAGATCTATACACAGATTTGTTGTTCGTTCAGTCGCCCTCTACGTGCTGAGTGCTGGCTTACGGCGAAAGAAATGGAACGTCGGTTTAGAGTCATGGAGAAGAAAATGCTGCGATGGATGGCTGGCATCACATCTCTCGATCAGATGTGCAACCAGGACATACAGGTTCGGCCACGTTCTCCGGCGAAGACAAAGCATGCAGAATCAGCTTCGATCTATAAGTTCCAGGCTGGCGGCCGAAAGAACGCCAAAAGCAACAGTGGCTGGACACGATAGACGCCGATCTCAAGTTAGTAAGAATTCATCCCTCGACGATACACGACAGGGTAAAGTGGCGACAAAGGATCACCAACGCGCTACCGAGGGGGAAAACGCTAAGGAAGACGAACAAGGCTCTCAGCTAAACATATATTGCATTTACTATTTTGTTTGCACATGTATATTATATTTGTTTTTGCTGTGCTGAAGAACTTAACCTTAGCCTTACTGTTGACTATTCTCAACCTTATTCGTAGAACTCTTCACTGTTGTATACCTACAATAAACTTTTCGTTATGAAATTTGTGGTTCCGAGCCTTCATTCACTCGAGGAAATTCCCGCGACTGTCTATTCTAGGGGGATTATGGCGCGTTTGAGCACCATTGAGCTCACGAGCTCAATAATAGCCCTGCAAAGATCCGCAGTCGGGGTGTTATGAGAGCATTTTAGGGCGACAAAACCTTCGAGAATACGGCACAATAGGGTGACGATGGCATGATAGTGGGGGAACATAACGAAGACACCTGCTATTGTCTCTCCAAAACAGCAGCTCTACTCGAAGTGTCACGCGAGTAGAATTGCTGTTGTTGTCGGCTAGATCTGCTCGATTGTCTGAGTATCTGACAGGTCCTACAACAAGTTTCAACGAGTTCTGGCGGGATCAAACAGTTTCGTACTGAGGTCGGTTTTTCGAGGATTTTAGCTTGAATTTGAGATGGTTTCGGCTGTCTTCGCTAGACGGTACGCATTTCTTGCTGAAACAGCATTTTTCGTCTTCACTAACGGCTATTTAAGTCACTTTTTTAGTGCTACATTCTTTTCCTGAAAGAACCCTAGTATGTAGGTACTTAGTAGCCCATTTCGGAATCCGACTGGACTTAGTACTCCCCAACCGACACTGACCACCTAGTGCTGTGCCCTGAATGCCATAATGACCAAAGCATCCTTCACTTGTTAGTTGTGGATAAGATAAGAAAAATAAACATTTCGCAGGGAATATTTCCAATTTTTACTGAAATAGCTAATCACGCTCTTCTTCATGGAAAAGTACAGGTCCCAGAAG
>KN730566.1:0-13898 GCA_000816745.1 Ancylostoma duodenale | reverse complement strand
TTGATTAACGCCGACCACTTTATCCTTTATATATATATACACATATGTATTTGTCCCGTATAAAGGTATTTCTTCTTAGTAGTTTTTTTTACGACCTCTGCTTTTCAGTCGCGTTCTGCAATTTTGGCCGATCGCCGAAGCTCTACATTCGTGGATGTTGTCTTTGTGGATGCTGACAGCGTGCTGTCAGTAACGGAAGATGGCGTACTTGTGGAATTCAAGAACAAGAAGGTTTGATTTCTACATCCGATTTGAAATTTTGCATGTAATTGATAGGTACAGAACTAATTTTCAAGGCTTTCACTAATTTTTGAGCAATGTCGAGAGATATATCTATGCTTTATGTAGACTTCTTCGGGTTATTATTAATATCTTCGTCAATTTTTTTGTTTTTCAGTACGTCAAAATATACCGTTTTGAAGAAAACTGCCTACCACTGTGCATCTCCGTCACCAACGATGCTGTTGTGGTGAGTCACTTCTCCCTTTTTCTGTTTGTTTTTTCTTATTTTATTCTTGCCGTTTGGTCAGGTCAGTTTCAGTCAGGCTTTTCATGTACCTGTATTTCAGCTTGGCTGCACGAATGGTATCATACGATTGTACGATAAACAAAATTTGAATGTGCTCTGCGTACTACCTCATCCAGCCTTCATTGGCATGGACCCAGCTGTTGCCAGCACAGCGGAGCTGCTCGAGGTTCACCCGCAGGGAGTGACGTGAGCGACGGTTCCCGTGACCCTTTGTAATCCTTTCAGGGCCTTTTTTTTCAGCTATCCTGATGTTCGAGCGCTGTGCTGTACCAGTACTGCCCCGGAGACGTTCATATCTGCCTATTCGGATCGCTCAATGTTTGTCTTCCGACGTGGTGACAACCCGAACCAGTGGTCGAAGTTGTCCAGTGCCATGGCTCATGTCGGAGCGGTGACTGCTGTCAAGGTGAGCACAGAGATTCCTTGCTGTTTAATTCAAAGCGACTTGATGCTGGGAAAGGTTAAAAATTGTGCCTTCAGCGATACCCTTCACGATTCCCTTACCTCCCTACTGGATCCTTCATCACTGGAGGAGTGGATGGTACTGTTCGGATATGGAGTATGGAAAAGAATGAGGATCAGGTAGGGCAGAGTTAACTGTTGTTTTTTCTAATTAGGGGACAAAACTGCGTAGCGAGTAAAGGCCCTTGGATTCTGCGTCTGTGTTCCAGTAGGACCTGACATCAAATCCCTTTCTTTTCTCAAATTTCACGCCTTCTATCGTGCTAAAGCGCCCGTATTCATGCCTGCTCCCGGGGAGGGTTTGGCATTTTTGCCGAGTAGGCAATTTTGGTGAGTCGAAACGTGGTATCCATGAAACCAGTGGCTACCTTTCTGACCTGGGCCTGAATGCATCATTAAGGTTACCCAAGGTAAATCTGTTGACGCCTATGTTTGAGTGAGTTAGTGAAGTATTAACACGAAGTGCTTACGGTTCCTGAGCTCGTATGCATCATTGGAGGGATGAGTAATTTTGTACCCACGATAAAGATATCCCACGGGTAGCAGCTGGGTACAGACAAGGTCGCGTATGGGTAAGCATGTTGATGAATGCCAGGTAAAGGGTAGATCTGGGCACTTTAACGAGTTCATCACGGCCAATCTCAATGATACATCCTAGTCCTGCCCGGAGGTAACAGATGAGTTTCCCATTTAGCTAGCCATGTACCTCCTTTCTATCAGCAAATGTTCGCCTACTTGTTAATAATTTTGATTTTTTGTCACCGATGTTGTCCTTTTAATTCCTCTAACCTGAATTGGGAAAAGCACGGACTTGTCCGAGCATTTTGCGACCTGGGGTCTCCTCACCCTACGAAGCGCAAGAGCAAGACAGCTGTTCTTTTCTGGCTATTCTGGTGTCGCTTGCATTTGTAGGAAATTTCGATCTTCTCATTGCTCACAAAATTACATGCATTCGTGCTCACATTTGCCTATTTGTTCTGAAGTTTTTTTTTACAGATCTGCTCCGTGCCCGGCAAGAACCTCCTCTCCCCTACATTGAAAAAGATCATCCACGTGGAAGAGAATTTCGCATCGCTCGTGGAACCGCGAGGAGGTGAGGTCCCCCAAGAAACATCGAATTCTAGCTGCCTACTTATTCCCATCAAATCGCGATTATTCTGTCAGATAAAGGACAATTTAATCTGAACGCATGCGTGCGTCAGGCATGCGATCGTGTGCTAGCACGTCTGACGCATGCACAAACGTAAATGTACTGCCCCCTCATCGGAAATATGAGATTGGTTGTATTTGTACTTTAGAGCAGTCTTCAGTGCAATTGATAAGAAAACTTGATGCAAGAGCAAGAAATCTCCGTAGAATGTCAAAAATTCAAGGAGGTGTCCAGAAACATTGGCTTTTTTTTACTAGACGGAGGAGCTGGTTTAGTTATCCGTAAATCGTTGTTTTTTAGATGTTGGACTCGTACCGAGCGAAAGAGTAGAGTTATCCACTGGAATCCGATGCTTGACGGTGTCACCAGACGGAAAGCACTTGGTGGCTGGCACGAAATGTGGAAATTTGCAGTTAGTCGGAGTCTTCTTTATTAACCTACTACTGCAGCCTTGGCATCTGAACTGTTCCTGGATTGATTTAGCGTCGTCGACCTCTCCGATCCTGAAATGAGTCAACTGGAGGTGATCAGCGCCCATGAGCTGGATGTCCAATGTTTGGAGTACTCGAATAATGCTAGAGGTATGTGACCTGTGATCCGGGTAGACTTTTCTGCAAAATGTCATATTTTCAAGGAGCCCCTTATCTGTTCGCATCGGGAGGACGTGACCGATTGGTTCATATTTTCCGCCCTGGAGCAACAAATTACGATCACTGTTATGTGATTGACGATCATCAGAGCGCGTTAACTGCTGTCCGTTTCGTACAGGTAGGCGTAGATTTGTGTGTGCTGTGAGTACTTGCTGTCGATGTGGGTGTAATTCGACGTGAAGAGAAAAGGGGCGGCTCCGCCGTTGTCCGATTGGTTGATTTAAATATTTCTCCGCATCCTTCGCGGTCAAATCGTCCACCTCTCCCGTTGAGATCTAAAAACATGTAGTGTAATTGTGCGTGAATTGTGGACAAGTTGAGACCATCGAAGGGTGCAACGAGGACCTTCTGAGCGCCAATCACGGAACAGTGGCTCCTCCCCCTTTTCCATCATAGTGTTCCTTGCTTGGCTGAATAAAAATCGAAACACCTGGTTAATTCAAAGTGCTCAAGAGCGGATTCGAATTTTCCAATGTCCGAGAAAAGGACGGTCATTGAACCTTTCGTATCTTTTTCCCAGGGCTGTATTGCTATCACCTATTCAATCATTCGGATTTCCTACCCATTCGAAATTGAATAGTTGAAATTCGAGTACCTACCATTGCCCCACTGTAATGGATTTTCTGCCCCTTACCATCACCTCTTCCGTTAGAGTTGCCCACACATAGCACCGTCTTGCGCAAGTACTGGATAACTCCACACACTAAGATGAGAAGACCGTTTGAGTGGACCGATCGAAGACCAGCGGCCACGCCCCTCTTCCTAAAGATTTACTATATCTTACGTTTGAAGTCGGCTTGTTCATGAGTTGATGCTCCCATGAAAAATAGATATTTAGAACGACAACAATGATCTCTACCTGTTCACTTGTGGCTCAGACAAGATCATTATCATATGGCGGCTGGTGGTTTTTACACATGTAAGCCTTCCCATTGCTCCGTAGCGGTTAATCGCGCCGTCAATGCTGCTTTTTTTCAGGACGTCTTGCAATTTAATCGCGAAAATTTGATCTCAGCCCCTGTGGGCATCAATGACCTGTTGATTTCAATGTCTGGACCGTCCCTGTTGGCTTCGTGCCAAGACAGGCAGCTGCGATCGTACACCCTGGCTGGCAAGTTGCTGACAACTGTACGCGGAACAGGAGGTGAAGCTGATTTGCAGCAAGGATCACTGGGCAAAGTACGGTACTTTTACTCATCAGCTGATCCTGCAGCTAGTCTCCAGTTCGATGCGTTTATAGTTCTGCCTGGATCCGTCCTGTACATATGCAGCCAGCGTGTGCACGGATCGACATGTGTACGTGGTGGAAGCAAAGACCGGCAAATGCGTCGCTGCTGTCACGGGCATTGGAGAATCAGCCACGGACGTTGAGTTTTCCGAAGATTGCAGGTGAGCCGCGCTTGTCGCCGGGAACTGTTGCGCAAGTTGCGCTACAGGCGTCATTTCCCGTGGTGCTGTTATTATTTTTATTCATTTTATTTTTATTTTTATTAACATGCCGTTTTAATTAGCATCTGTACTTCTAATGCAAACAGTACATATCGATTGATGTCAAACGTTGAATTTCCAGACGATTGTATGTTGCTGCCAGCAATGGCTGCATTTTTGTGTGGCGACTCTCGGACACCCTGATCGCTCGTATGCAATCGGCAAAGGCGGCACTCGACACGATTTTGGCAAGGTGAGTGCCAATCGATTATTGATTGATTTTTGGCAGTGGAGTTTCGGCTTAACATCATCTGCGCGTATGGCATAGCAACTCCCATGACGAATTTCGAACAAGCGCTTACGCCCCAATTCAACTGTGGTTTTTGATGAAATGCTGCCGTGGTTACGTCATCATTATTGATTTTGTATATGGGGTAACCCAGTGAAGAGTTCAAGCTTACAGGGACCATTTCATTATCTATGGAGGCGCTTTTTTCCTTGGAGTGGGGGGAGGGGGTAGTGAAGCATTGGTAGCAGAACAACCAAATGCAAAAGTAGTTCTCGCCTCGAGGAGTGATCGGCTTCAGCTGCCGCCAACGAAAAATTTCGGGGACCAGTTCTCGCATCAGTTTAATCAGATGAAACCAGTATAGATTGGAAGGAATTTTCTGTGTGTTCTTCTACTGCAACAAGATTTTCTTCTCTGGAACAAAGGTACAGGTTGTTGAACACCACCAAACTAATGTGGTGTCGAAAACACCACACTTGAAAACATCCCACTGCGACTTTTCTCGTCAGGACCACATTCCTATCACATTTCCAATTAACCTTGACTTTCACTCCTTTCTGTCTTCAGATGTCACTCTAAAATCGTAGCGATGCTCGTTTTATTAATGATTATTACTACTGTTTTAACCCACGCGACGTGACCTTGAGTTACTGCTGAAAAAGCCTCGTTTGGTGCAGATGAGGCAGCCAAAAAGCGCACTTTGATAGATTGAATAGCTGTATGTGACTGGTTGAAAGATCCTCCACTCCTGCTCCGAGGAACCGGTGATCGTTTTCCATAGTAGCGCGGTCATGTGCAGATAAACCACGCCCATCAGCTTTATGGCGCTTAAAAAGAGGGAATGCAATCGTATTCAAAAGGCATGGGTTTCTTTCCGTCCTCCAGTGGCTTTCACTACCTCATGCACCATTTGATCTGATAGGTGTCGCATTGGAATTCCCTTTCACCTCATTTCTCCCAGTTGTGAGGCAGCTGGTGCCCAGCGTGCGGGGTTATCCAAGCGTCATTTATGGTACGTGTTCACGCTTTTTGAAAAGCGTGAGTCCGACTATACGGTCGTCCTGGCATTAAAATCAACTGTTCCTCTGATAGTCTGTTCAGTTCGGCCAATCGTGTCAGTTTTAAAGTCGCACATGAAATCTTTCCATTTCTGGATATCTGTCCTTGATTGCAGTAGGATATTAGTAGTGACTTAGCAACTTCGACAGAACATGTTTTGAAATTTACCGATTGGTAGTGATGAACTTTCTGAATTTCGTAACAGTTCCCAGGGGACTTCTATGCTGATTCTACACCTTCATAGATGCACACTAATAACTGAACTTGTTTTCTAATGACATCCAAGCTCCGTTCACGCCTCTGCAACTGTCGAACTTTAGTGAGGTGACGACGAATGAAAGAAGGGGGATGGGCTGGACTTATTTTCCTTCAGTGGACATGGCCCGGATGCATCACTGAGGTTACTCGCGGTAAACCTGTTACGTACCCTAATTTAGCCCTTACTTGGCACCATCAACATGTTTACGTATACAGTGTGTATCAAAATTATGTATCCCTCCCCAAAACCATGCGTAACAAAGTTCCAAAACATTCGATTAAGACGGGACCAATTCCATTCACTGCTGTAAGTACGACAATCCCTCAACCTGCGGTAACTCATGTAGTCCCATGACAAAGATGCTAATCATCACATTTTGTTTGTATCAAAACTATGTATCCATTTTCAAGAAGATCAGTCTTGTTGATCTAACTATCTAACTGCCGATATAGTCCTCGAGGACTGTAGCACCCTGCGTCACCGGCTACGGTTGATAAGAAAAGACTGAAATTTCTGCAAACTTCACATGATGCTCTCCAATGTTATGCATCGTTGTCGAACCCTTATGAGCTCTTTTGAGGAGCCTCAAATTAAAGCCTGTGTGCAGGTTACAGAACTGTCTGATCGAGTACATACTTGCGGCTCAGTTGGGTCGTTCTCACGGATGTGTCAGCAGATGTATGTGAAACCCACCTGAATACCACAAACAACCTAGATCCAGTCCAATACCGTGAATATGAACGAAGTGATGAAACCAATGTCCTCTTATAGAGAAGACAACCGATCAAATCCAAAATTATACGAGAAAAGTCCAAAGGCACATACCAAAACGTAGAGCATTACCTACCTTCTGTGGCAGCTGTAAAGGTTTTGACATGGTCTACATCTTAGAACGTGGTTTTTTCCAGAGTTGTTAGCGTCGCCCATTCTGGGATTGCATCGCGATCTTCCCTGAAGATGTGATGTTTTATTCTTCTGTCATGTTCATATTTCCTTACCTGGGGTTGCTTAATAAATGACTATGCTTGACGCCTGAGTTTTGCGACATGAGATTTTCAACGAAAACTTTCTATTTTTAGTTTCGCAATATTCACCCAATTACGTTATTCTTCGCTTGTCTGATGGGGGGTTCACTTTTGCCCGCTTTCTCCGCTACCAAGGCAGCGCCGGCTTGGCTTGAATCTCGATAGATGGTCACCAAACTGACGGGTCTTCCCCCAACCTTTCAAGACACTGATTTCTGAGAGATGACAATGACATGTTACAATTGCTTTGTTGTCCTCAGATCCGGCGATCTGACCGGCAGATAACCACAAGTTCCGGCACATAACCCGATTTATCCATTTGAGACTCACCACCGTTCAGAGCGATTCTCACCCTGATCCTTGATTTGCAAACGATGCTTTGTTGGCTAGTACATGGGCGCGTTCCGGCTTATCCCTATAGGCATCGCGACCCCGTTTGGAGTAGCGTAGGGTCAGATAGACATTGCTTTTGCTGCGACATCGTTTTTATTAGGTGGAAAGCCGTTTTTTGCCTCATTCCAATCCAAACACTAGATTTTTCCCGTGTGTCGCGATTTTGTTGTGACTTTTCAATATTTTCAAGGTGTTCACATTATTTTTGCCTACTCCAATCAAAAAAATTCTATCGGCTGGTGTGGAAATATACTCGAAACATCGATTTGCTTTGAACAGAGAGGCAAAAGGATACGGGTGTAGGAACTAAGACTTTTTACAGTGCTATGCTTCCTTGTAATTGTTGTAGATGTCCTGCGAAAGACTCATGTCCGATTGAACAGTGACTCCAAGTTCTCTCCATGGTTAACCTCGACCTACCCGAAATTTCCCACTTCTCGTTGGAAATCCCAAAATTACTGTTGATTATCGTTTCCCAAATTGTTGTTTTGCCGCGCACTGGTAGTGAACGATCAAAAGGGTCGTAATTACAGGATACCCGCCGCAGCGAGACGAACCAGCGATATTAGGGTGGAGTTTACAACGTAATACTAGGTGTCAAACCTGTCTGGAGGTGAGGGTGAAGGTGTGGCCTTTACTTTAGTGGAAACCTTTTATTCCACGGTAAACCTCTAAAAATTCAATGAGAATGTTGATTTTTGGAAAATTTTCTGACTTAATGGGCCATTGATAAAAGCACCCAAGCCCTGCTCTGCTCATTTTACCATACTCCAAAGGACGAATCCTCTTAAAATAAAATTTAAATTAGTATGACATTAGCCATGCCAATTTGTGTCCTGGAAATGAACACAAGAGAACATATGCATTTCTAGTGATAGATCGATCCATAGCCACCGGAGACTCCAATATTTCCCAAAAAAAAATTGAGTGGAAGCCTTGAAATGTAAGGCAAATTCACTATTGACAGTCGAATCTGCTAGTGGCGGAGAGGACTGCGATGCTGGGATACTTTACCCTCCTTTCTTGACAGAACAACCGCGTATTTTAGTGCTTTTTAGCTTTGTGCGCCTCAAATATCTAGATAAATAAATGGATGGTACGCTTCTTTTTTGCGATGCTATTCCTTAGATCTTCGAATTGAGGGATTCATTTCATTAAGAGATGAAAAACGACGCAGAATGCATGGGATTTTAATTGCTTCTAGCGCTGCTCTTTCATCTTCGGTTGGGCCTGGGTTCGATAGGAGGGGGTTGGCTGTCTAGTCGGCGTAACATTTGCGATAGCAAGGTAAAGCTGTGAACGTGCTATCGCTGATAATGAGCCTCACTTACACAATATTGTTCCGCTATCGCCGTTCAGTACATTTCCTGCCATCAGGTTGATTAGACCCAAATACGTGAATACTTGGTTTTGTTTCAGGTCCGAGTCTCCGGATAGCTTACTGGGCAGCGGTAGTGAGGCGGTGAGCGAGGAATTACCAACAGTAAGTCATTATTTAATACATTCTATTTTAATTCTACTTTGTTATATTATTTGTGCCACATCTTATTATATATGAACCAGTTTATTACTAATTTCAATGCAGACAAAAGTTTCCACATAATTTTCCGGTACGTAATTTTATCTTTTTTAGCTTTCCAAATGAATTATCTCATGCAAATCTGTAAGCAAATAAAAAACAACGAATGAAATAAAATAGTAAGGTGCGTAGTAAAGGAAGGAAATGTTGAGGAAAGGTGTGGCACATCTACTGTATTGCGTAGTAACAAATTTGGTAGTTTCCGCACTAGCAAGCGCATCCTGCTTCCTTTCTTCTGAATCATGTTTTTCTTTGTTCTACTCTGGAGTGGTACAGCTAAAAAGAGCTCATTCTTCGAGAAATTCCTTTTCCGTGGAATTCATAGCACTTTTGGGACAGCTTGGCTTTGACAGGCTTTACAGTACTTCTAGTATATAATCGAAGAAATGTTGTATAGTCTATTTTCTGTTTGTATGCCTTCGAATTCTGCGATTATTCAGTCTGCCACAGTTCTTATGCTTAAGGTTATTCTCAAGAATCCTGAAGATCCGAATTAGGAAGAATATTGTAGCAGTGCTTATAGCCATTGTCTTGTTTTTTTTTCTCGTTTAAAGGCGTTAAGAACAGCTTCCTTTACCAGTACGAAGCTTTCAGAAGTGTTGAGAATTTGTCCTGCGTCGGTAGGGTTTTTTGGGTAAAAGAAATGGATTTCAGGATAACACCGACACAAGCTCACCACAGTTTGGAAGCCGAGAATCGCTGAACAACTGGCGACTGAACGAGACCGTAACGCTGCACAAAGGAGAGGAGAAGTGAGTATTTTCTTGTTATTATCATTGTTTCTCCTCCTCTGCCATAGGATCTCGCAGTGTGATGTGTTTACGTTTTCTTTCTCTTCTGTTCGGCTATGTTGCTGCTCCTCTTCGACGCTAACCTTGGCAAAGAATCGAAACTGCTTGTTTATGGAGTTGTTAGCACGTCTCGGCAAGGATTTATAGCCCACTGCTAGGTGTCAACGAGTGTCCTTTGATGAGAGCCATGATGTGACCCCTGGATGAGCACCGGTGGCAGACGATCGCGGCTGTCGGCGTTCGAGTGCGGGCCACTTGAGAAGTGTCATAGTTGTCGTAAGGCGCGGCACTATATCATGATGTTGTGCAGTCCGCGTATGTGTTCGCGAGGGCCCGTGATTAGGATGTGCATTCCCTTGGTGGCCGCGCGACTGGCCGCGGCCCGGAATGACCTTGTCCGTTTCTTCAGAAACTCGCGCTGACAAACAATTATATTGCCGTAGAATACGATGGTGATGAGGACATTATTGCCCTCGTAATGCGGACTCGATGCAGCCCCGAATTGCGGTTTTGTCGTTCTTAATAGTATAACTTTGCCGTTATGAGATCTATGACAGAAACCTGTTGTCCTTTTAAGGTCGTATATCTAGTTGTGGATCTGCACGGATCCATGGATTTCTTCCTCTCATGTGGCAGAACCGCTCAGACTTTCTAGGATGCAATGCCTCTGTGCTATTTCATTCTAGCAGGTTTCTTTATTATCAGCAGCTTTGAGCACCCGTGGATCTTCCTAGACTCCCCCCCCCTCCCTGTTTCTCAAAAGTCGTGCTTTTTTTTCTTAAATTCTTGTGTTATCAACACCCGATATTTATAAAATTCATTCATAGCCAAGCTCTTCGTTTATATTACGTTCTTCAGGACCTTATAGGGTGAGCCAATTCATCCTTTGAAATCCACCACGTTTTGTTCTCGTTCGAAGAATCTCTCAAGTAGCCCCTCCTCCTCCTCTTCCCCGATTTCATGGATTTCTGTGGTCCCATCAGACTGCTCTTGTTTCGGTTCACATCAACTTCTTCCTAGCTATTCTTACTACTTTCATTTCTGAGTAGTAGTTATCAATATGCTAGAAAAAAAAACACTACAGTGTTACGAAGATAGGGAAATTCATAAATTTCAGAGCATTTTGATTGCGCGGTTTCCAGAAATCCAGGTTCTTTACAACCTTTGAGTGGTTTAAAGTTTCAGTGTATGTACTACATCAAGGCACCCTTCCATTCTGGAGTCATTTTTAGGATCCCTACGTGTAAAGAATCAGCAGGAGGTGCTGGTCGCCAAGGTGTAGGTCATGCCATGCAAAAATGCCGCAAAAACCCGTTTTCCAGCCGTTTGTTCTGGGGAGCATTTGGGGACAAAGCTGAGGTGGGAGCTCACCTTCTAACTTTTCAGGTGGTGTACTCCTACCATACTCTGAGGAAACTCCACGAAATTCCCTTAACACGCGCTCCCAAACAGATAGGTTATGCGCTAAATGTGTGACCAGCGATAGAGTACATGGTGCAGAAAGATCCCGTACTCCAACCCTTACCCCGCCCAAAAGCTCCACGAAAGGAGAGGCTTAAAAACGGGTTTTCCTCATTTTTGCTAGGAGTAATGTACATCATTGTGATGAGCAGCTCGTGGAGGTTCTTTTCTTGTGAAAATCTCAAAAATGTTTCCGAGCTGAGACGGAGGCTCTGAATATGAGCATCTTCTTTCACTTTTCGATGTTCTTGATCTTCTCCTAACGGCTCGCAATTCTTTGCCAGTTAATGTTTCTACAGACATTTGACGCTAACCGAAGCAGTCACTTATGGCACAGTTCTCAGAGCTTTTTTCAATGAGTACCTTAGCAAAATTCCGTTGTAATCTTCATTGTGTCCTCACTTTGGGAGACCCGCGCACTCCTATCTTCTGGGCTTTGCTGACTTTCTAGTTCCAATGATTTTGCAATTTCAGCAGAATATTTTAGTGTTCCAGAATATTGGTCTTGGCAATTTTCCGACTTGGTTAGCCCTAGCCCTTCTTTTTCTTTTCTCTTTGAATACAAATTATTGGCGGCTATTCCCCTTGTATTACGCATTTACACTCCTACACCAATACTCTTTCTCAGAAATACCCTTTCTCTGCAATTTGCATTTGAATTCTCCTAACCTTTGGTGAATCATTGTAACAACATGTGTACAAAGGCCTTCTCTTTCAGTTTGTTTGCCTTTGGCCATGTCACAAAACAAGTTTTGTGCCTCCTCTTCTTCCTCCTCCAAGCCATCTGTGCTGGCTCATTGTCACTTCATCGCCTTCGCCGTAATCGTCGCGAATCGTTTTCAAAATCGCGCAGCTTGACGATTTGGCGGCGGCGATCGCTTTGTTAAGCCGCTGCGCTCTGTTTCGTCGTCGCCATGAGGCGATTAGCTTGGCGAGAGGGCTGCAGCGCAGTTTTTCACCCGGTCTCGTTTGATTTTTCACGGGTTCTCTACGGGTTTTTGTTCTTTTTTGACACTGTAGCTCAGAGACCTGAGCCAACATTTCCAGCGTAGACAAATTTACATACTATTCAAAAGAATTCAGAGGTTTATTCGAAAGTTCGTAGGTGCAGGTCATGTCCAAGTATCAGAATTTATCTGTTCCTGAATGGTTTTTTGCAGTTCTGGTAAATTTTGTTGGCTAACTAATTTATTTTAGTTTCAGTAAGAAATTTGCAAGCAGAATCAGTTTAGAAGCTCAAATTTTGCTATTTTTGCAAGCTGGAGTCACGACTGACAAGGCCTATGAGTATTGTGATTAGTTATAGTGTGAGATGGATATTTGATTGATCTGAGCTTTTTTCTAATGGTTCAGTGCGTATCTGCTAGCGACTTATCGGGTGAAACTAGCAGTTAACTGCTAATTAGTAGCTACACAGAATTGAACCATACTCTCAAAGAAGACCCAGATGATGTGCTAGTGCGCTTTCTGAGCTGAGGAACAGGTTCGAAGTACTTTCGACTGATTTTTAACATTAACTCCGAGTTTGTACCTGTCACTAACAGTCATGTGTATCCATTAGTGGTAGTGCCTGATTTGCTAAATCTGACCTAATTAGTTAATGCTAGCTCGAATTTTCTCAGCACGCTTTTACAGCGATGTTTCTTTTGCCGTCTGAGCATTTTCAACAGGACATTTTCCCCATTTAACATCCACATTTCCCTAATGCCACTTCAGACGGCTCTCTGTTATGCAGCACAACAGCAAGTATGTGTGGTAGAAAAATCGTTCCCCTAGCCATCAGGAGTCCTTCATTATCGCACTTCGCTGATTCTAGCTAGTGTTTGAACAGCTGGCTGGCTGTGTTTCATGAGCGACGCATTTTTCGGCAAGCTATCCGTGTTTTCGGTGCTGGATCCGCGGATGTCTATTCCATCTTGTTGCTGTGGATCTGTAGGTTTCGGTGCTGGATCCGTGGATGTCTATTCCATCTTGTTGCTGTGGATCTGTAGGTTTGCGAACGTTCTCGGAAGCTTTGTACCCTTCAGCAAAGTTTTTAACCTTTCATACAAGGGTGATGAGTTTGTTGGGCAAGGGTTGCATAATTTCCATGCTTGATTCTAGCATACTCGCTCAGGTGATGCTTAAGTTTTTCTCTTATCGAGGAGCGCATGCTGCTTGTGTGGGTCTATGCCGGAGGTTTCTGCCTAATGTCCAGGAAAAATTGTAAGGAAAGCGCCAAAAAGCGAATAGAATTCGTTCGAGGTACAACGAAACCTTCCCGAGGATTACTACTTTCAAATTGCACGTTTTATGCGAATCATATACGGAGTCTATTCAGAAACTGTGCAGATGTACGCAGGATGACTAAAAAGTATGAATGAGTGGAAGAACTGCAAGCTTTCACGATACTTCCATGAAAACAGGTTGATGTCCGTACAAGGCCACTCACAGGCTTAGGCCTGACAGCCTAACAACAACCATCTAAATTTATGGGCATTGAACGGATATATAACGAATAGTGCTTATTCGTACTTGTCGTCGTTCGCATTCAAAAAGTAGGAGTCATAAAGTTTGCGACCGGCCTGTGGACTGGCTGGTGTGGCGAAGTTTGTAATTCATGCTGGATCACGAACTTTATGGTTCCATTAAGCGATGTCCACGCAGCTCCTTGGGTTTGTCGTGTTCTCAGTCCTCAGTCGTGTATTGGCAGTGGCTTTGGTTGGTGCACTAACGAATTCTTTCCTATTGTTGGTTAGTTGTATTCTTCACGCTGTGAATCTGATGGTTCTTCAACACTCCATAAGGCTATTGACATATCGTGAAAATTTTCACGATATGTCA
>KN730565.1:5437-15547 GCA_000816745.1 Ancylostoma duodenale | reverse complement strand
AGAAGCTTGCTGACTGTTAAACATTCAGAGAAGAAGAACGCTGTACATTCGGCCTTCCTCGATTTTAAGAAGGCCTTATTGTCCACATTGTCCTCTTAGAGTAACCCGTGAACTCATGTCACTATGTGCTCACGAGGTTTGGGAATAACATGTTAGATTGGTTTAGAGTCTCTGTTAGAAGTGGTGAGCTCGATGATGTGGAACTCATAAGGTCTCCGCTGTGTGAGGACATCAGTGATCCATCGGAGTGATCTACGTCATGGTGCTCAGCTCATAAGCTCTTCATATTCTTGCACTTCGTCTTCATTCCTGATGACTGATAAGATTACAATGCTTCAGTATAAAAGAAAGGGCTAGCTTTTGGCGTCGCTTTTCCTTGTCTTTTGCCATTTTTCGCTCTCGTTCGAGTCCAGCGAGCGGTAGCAGTCTCGACGTATTACATACAATCCTATTGAGGGAACAAACAAGCTACCCCAAACAAGGAGGAGCGAAAGATGAATTCATTCAGACAACGTTTAAGTTATAAATATCATTGTGCGGTCACGCAAGACGAATTGTTTACGACGTTGTTTACTAGTGCATCACAGCTCGTGAATAAAACCCAGGAGAAGGATCTAAACCCTTGATATGTGAAACCTTAACTGTCGAGCAATGCTGTATGGAATTGTATAACGGAGAGATTCCATCAAGGGTTGAAGAACTCAGACAGTGATACTATCTGTGACATGTTATGTAGCAGGATGCTGACTAACATCTTGATACACGAGCGAGCCCTCCATGCAGTGAAAGTGAGGATGCTTTACTGTACTCAGTGGCTTATGCGTTTTTAGAAGTGGAAGGCTAAAATGTACGACGGATGCTTGCAGTGATACTAATGACAAGAATGCGCGGATTTCGACCATGCATATTGGTGCACTCGCTGATGTGCAGAGATCGGATGACAAAACAGAATCGTAGGTGGCATGCGGTTGAATTTGATGTGGATGAAGCGATACATCGAAGGAAGTGGCGCAACCATACAACAAACATCCACACAGGTCTTTGAAAAGTAGGTTCGGAAGATGGTCATTGAGTAGAAAAGAAGATGGTCATTGAGCGAAAATAAATTTTCAAACTAGTGAACGTTTAGCATTGTCAGTGCACTAGAGATCTATGAGACCTATTGCTAAAATGATCTCCCTTGGTATCCTGTCGCGTACAACTGGTCCTAGACGACAGTCGGTTCCTCTCCGCCGTAGGCCATCGGTTTTTAACTTCATCATACGTTCATTATTTTTTGGGTTCTTCTGCAAAATGACCTTGTTGTGAGCGTTCTGATTTCTAGATAAAAGTCCAGTAATAGTTTGTGCTTACAGCTATCCAATTCGTTATTAATCCTTCCTCTTCTCTACTGCCGACGTCCAGTCGCTCGTCGGCTAATGCTTTTAATATTTCACACTCCGTCATCCGCTCGTAATCACCGGAACTCATATGCTGAAACCTATTAAATGACACAATCTTGTAAACAAAAGCTTATCGTATATCTTATCCTTGGTCTACAGTTTATTACACAATAGGTGAGCTTTAGTATCTGGTTCAGTTCGATTCGTTTGGTTTGCGGTTATCTTCCCATGTACTGGTGCTATGATTTTTATGGTAGCTGCTTCCAAGGTTTTCAATGTGTAATTTCTTCACCCCACAGGGATTTGGCGATCTTGTCATAGATTTAGCGATCTTTGATCTCGGGTTAATTGAATGTGAAACTATCAGAAAAGCTGGATTCGCACGTTTTATGAATCTAGAAGAAAGGTTGGTCCCTCATTTGATTGAATCGCTTTTGTATTACTGGATCTTAGTAATATTGATTAACCAGCATCGTTACAGATAAGACGTTTGTGATGAGCGGTCGTTCAGTTGATTAAGAAAGTAAGTGACGTGATGCTCTGCTCCTTGAATTCGAAATGTGATGGTTTTGTTGAGCACTGCGGTCTGTGGTTGCCCTCGATTAAGCACACGCGCGCAGTTCACTAATAGTAGTTATAACATTGCTTTAGCTCTGCTGTTGAACTCATATAGTTTAGCAGCTGCATTCAGTGTCGTCTGCACTCGAAAATGTCATTGACACTGATAAGCCTGAATCGTCGTAGTACAGCATAGTGTTCTAATGGCAGTATACTCGCAGCTTACCAAGGGTGTAGGCCTATGAGACGCCCTGGTGCGATCGGTACATTGATGTTAATGAACCAGTTAGATCATGTGAATAACCGCTCATTTCGTACATACATAGGCATCGAGATATGAAGATGAACACCACGTTGTTACCATTATAACTTGTAAAGACGCGCTTAGTGTGCACGTCTGTGTCTGTGCGGACATGTGTCTGTGTGTTACGGAATTCGTCCATTATCCTCAGGGAGGTAAAGGGCGCGCCGGCATCAAAAGTGGGGAGATGCCTGGAGACGGGTCCAACGGTGTAGAGGTTGCGCCAGCGTCCAAAAGTGGGGAAAACGACTCAACACGTGTACAGCGCTGTGGTAAAGGTGTGCTGGCGTCCAAAGGTGGGCAGAAGGCTGGAGATAGGTCCAACGGCGTGTAAAGGGTGCGCCGGCACCTAGAAGTGGGGAACACGACTCGACACGTGCACAGCGCTGTGATAAAGGTGCGCTGGCTTTCAAAAGTGGGAAATCGTCAGGGGACGGGTGCAGCGCTGTGATAAGTGTGCGGTGACATCATTTATCACTTTATCTCTCTAACGAAGCACCGTAAGGCCCGGAGCGTCTGACATGGGACACTCCTATGCTGCGATACTCTTAGACAATGGTAAGCTTGTTGCACAGACTACGAGGCGGTTGGTCGACTTTTAGGGACTCAGACATGCATTCGTGGCGGCGCCCACATCCTCTAACACTGCCAGCACTCCTGCCTATCATAACATGCAGAGCATGCAGAAACAGCTTACCAATTATCATTCCATGGTAAATGGGCTGCACTTACCTGCTTTTGCTACCTTGATCAACGAGAAGCCAAAACCATGATACCAGATTATTGCTCGGCTCCCCCGGTCCCACAAGGGAAGGAAGCGAAAAGAGAATTAAAAATGTATTTTTATTCTATACTTTTACGTCACTTTTTTAGTGGTATTAATACGTATGAAAATGAGTCAATTTGGCCTGGATACGAGCAGAGACACAGAGGCTCTGCATGTGGCTCTAGTTTCTCTGGTTCTGCCTGCAGCAAGCTACCCGAGTGCCACGCCGCGCCGCGATCCCGCCCCTTGCACAATGCCGTTTGGAGTTCCCTGTAAATTATTACAAGCGAAGTCAGTACTAGAAAAAGTCTGGAAGTCTGGCATCAGGCCGATGGCCAGACTGGTTTATTACTGCAATGGATAAACAATACTCACCAATCGAAACTCTTTAACTATGCTTGCCCACAACTTCTGCGCCAATGGAGCATTTCGTATAGTAGCTTTACGATATGCAGCTAAACGATTTGATGGATGCACACAATTAACTACTGTATTACTTAATTCTTCCATTAATGAATTCATTTGCAGAAATGATGCAGTAACCATAAGCTGTAAAAGAAAATGTTAATGCTGTTCAGAAATGTTGAGAATGGTTGCGTTCAAATATAAGAACAAACATTCATTGCAGCCTCCGCAGAAAATTTTGGCGTCGTCCCATTGTACATATGGGAAGTTAGTGAAAGACACGCCCGAAAATCGGACGAGTTTATACATGTCAATCTGAAAAAGAAGTGAATTCGGATTTTATCATTGTATCCTTGGAAATTCCTTGACAAGGTGAGAATCAATAGCTTAGTTTCTTCTACATCCAGTTGACCGATGGTGTTTGGGTGTTCGCCTTGCATAACAGTTTATTTTCAAAAATATGTAGGTATTACTGCATCTTAAGCAATGCGTAAAGCTGAATTAGAATATGTTTTATCGTATATCAGATTTGATCGAGCTACCAAGGCGCTGGTGAAGGCATAGTGGGTCTCGATCCATGCCGCTCTGCACTACATCATCACCATTGAGAATGAGAGCGGTGGTATCGGGATCTGCGAATGTGTAGACAACCAGAGTGTCATTGCGTGCGCAGCGCGGTACGTACGCGTGCGAGTGGGCCCGGTCCACTGGAGCCCATGTGCAAATTACCTAGCATAGCATTGCGGCGGTACACATGTGGCTATTTATTACACTATTTCATAGGCATTGACAAAGTAGTACAGTAACTAGTGGAAATGTATATAACCAAACGTTCCTGTTAGTGACGAATTCTGAATTGAGCTGCAACAAGTTAACAAGTTATACAACTCAGTCATTCAAACATGTAGAATATGCTTTATTCATGATCAGCTCCCAACTTGCGTTTAGGTAATAAAACTCAGCTTGTTGGTGAAATCACCTAAAGGTAAAGCAGGCAGGGAAAGTTTTCATCCTTTGGTGAATGTTATTAGAGTATTACAATTTCATTAGAGGTCCTACAATAGAAGTGCAAAACATCGCACTCTCTTACTGCCACGTGTACTAGCACCCACTGATCTGCATTCTGTCAACAGGCGTGTCGTTGGGTTGGTCGTTCACAGCGAATATTTTTACCACCGCATATGAGCTGTGATTTCTAGTTATTCTTTTGCAGTAGTCAACATAACAGTAACGTCACACAACGTAACAGTAACGTCACGCAACGTATCATACGTCTGTAGCATCACTTCAGCAACTGGAGAAATTGGGTTTCAATAGTAATTTTTATCTACTCATGAGAGCAACTACCGATTACTTTTGAGCTCTGTTGAAGATTTTTCAGAGTTGAATCTTTTTGTATTCTGTTCCATTGATCTCTCAAATGATCAAGACACTGGTAGCTAGCTATACGGGGTATCAAGTAAACCTCAAGATAACTCGCTATCAATCTAGGAACAAACGAAGCTGAAGAAACAAGAACCAGACGGGTAATAAAGTCTTTTTCTCAGTAGTTTCTTCCATTGATCCGATTAGGTTGAAACGTTAAATGCAACACGGGATTAAATTTTGGACCAGTATTCATCAATGCATATCTGAGCGAAACATGGGTTAGCAAACCATCTCTCACGTCGTGTGTCTCTTAACTTTATGTAGCCTCTATAATAGCCCATACGTTACCCACCGTAGGTTTGCACAGGAAACGTTTGAGAGATACTAGCCTTTGTGAATAATAAAGCTTCCCGAAAGAAATTGTGAGAGATCCTTATTTCAAGTACTAATAAAGAATAAAGAAAGAATAAAGTACGCATGAAGTGGGCGGCTATACTCCTGAACGTTTACCTCACTCGGCTTGATTTTGATTCTAAATATGTGCCGTGAAACAGAGCGCGAAAGAAGTGCGACTCAGCCGCTAACCGACACCGACTGAGTAGAAACTGAAAAAGGAGAACGTAACCTGTACTTTATGGAACTTACTTGTGGAAGGACCTCTCGACTCAATGTGTGTTTATACTAACCAAACCTCCATCGCTAGTTTCTACGATAACTTCGTCCTTAGTTGAAATGACAGGCGTGGATGGTCCTGGTTGTGGATCTTCTGGCGGCAGAGCAGCGCTGCATCGTGAATTGTGGCTGCTTTGTGTGGACGAGGAGATGATGGCGGTGGTGCGGGCTGGTGTGTTGGTGCCAGTCGTTACCGTACCGCCATCTTCTTGCTTACCGCCCATCTACGGCCGAGAATGTTACTGAAATGGCACAGCCGCAATGGCAGACTTATATGGGGTCGCTAATCGTTATATGAATATCTTAGATCCGCCTTTTTTTGATTTTCCCCGCGGGCTTTTGGGAAGCTGTAATTTCTTCCGGAAAAGGGTGGATTCATTCTGCAGTACACTTTCATTGCATTAAGCGTTAGAAAAGAGCAAAATCCTTATACAAGGCTTGTTCGGCAAACCTTTAGTGCAATTTGTTTCATTTCTGGATCACTCTGGAAGTTCCGACGAAAAATGGTTATCATAACCAATGTTTATCACTAGCAAAGACGGTGGCTCAGCAACTCAAGGAATTCCAGCACAGAAAACTGTAACTTTTACCTCCACAGGGGTTACCTGACACAATATTAACATCGAAGGTCTCTAGTGCACAGTACCCTCATACTATCCAGACAGGACTCGATCGGTGTACAATAAATTCGGTGATAAGCGAAATAGCGGTGGTTCCATCTTTTGTGTGCTCTTAGTAAGCGGTCGTTATAGTTTAAAGGACTTTTGCTCTCGACATAATGATAGTCTCATACAGTGCCGGTCAATCACTCTTGCATCACAGAATACTGCTCGTCTGGCCTGCCGCATCGCTTCACTTACGCGGTGCGGCAGGACAATTAGGCACCGCTTCTACCGTTTTCTTTGTGTCTTTGCCGTCATTCCGAAATGCTTGGGTGAAAGTATAAGCAGAATCTAAATACATGCAGTGCAAGCAGGGATCCAGAAATGACCGGCGTTGCATGTACATGTGCAGGCTTGACACCGACCAGGAAAATTTTTTGACTCCACTCATATCGGCGGAACGAACGGCGTGAAGAATATTTCCTAGAGCTGCTGATCACAGTTGTATGCATCGCTTTATGCGGAAATTTCGAGTAATACTCTATGGGCACCCCTTTCTGGGGAGAAACTGGGCGGAACCAAGGCGAGAGTCCAGGAATTTTGCGCCATGCATGCACTTCAAAGCTAGAGGTGCACCACGTAACAGACCAGCAGTAGTCAAGGTGTGGAGTAAGCTCCTGGCCTTTCCTTTGCTGAGAGCACACAGTGTGAAAGCTTCTTACTCCCACTTCGGCTGGTCCCAACTATCTATGGTGCAAGTGTCAATGTAATTGTACGATCAATTTGATCATACAATGTGCTCAGCAGTAGAACATGAAGTCTGAAGGTCAATAAATATGGTTTCCATGGGGTGGTATTCTCCTAGATACCAAGCGGACAAACGAGGGCGTTCGCATTGCGAAGTGAATGAAAGAAAATCTGAGAAATCTCTTGAAATATTATCATCAGTACTGCACTCATGGACAACAAAATGGTTTATTGGAATATTCCTGGTCAGCACATCAAACAATTTTTCATTTAGGGGCCAGTTTTCGTACCGCATTAATTTTTAATTCATCGAGATGATCTACTTACTGAAAGAAGCTAAAGCAACTCAGACATGGTGCAGTCGCCACAGATCGCATTCCGTCAATGAGCTCTAGAAATATTGTTATTAGGGAAGTGGGTCGCTGTGCTCGATGATTAACTGATTTTCTAAATCCGAAAAAATTAACTACACTTCAAAAAATTACCTTACTCAAAATACAAAAGACAAGAAAAAAAGAATGAAGCATTCGAGACGATTCAATCGGTGCTGTTATTTCAAAGCATTACAATAAGCATTATCTCTAGCTGTCGTTTGGTTCAAAATGTTCCGAGAAAATTTCCTTCCAAGGACGTGTGTTGACTTTCCATTACTTTGCTGCCAAACGGTTCACTACCATCATATTTTCTGGAAATTTTTTCCGGAATATCATTTTCTCTAGCCCCAGAAGCTCTTATTTCGCAGAAGAAAAATCGCCAAAATTGGCGGTATAAAAATAACTGTCTCTGATTTCTTCGCTTCGCAATTCCCTGAGATTTGTGCACAGGGTGCCAGAGACGCGCTTACAAAATAGGCAGCGTTTTTTTTAAAATAAGAGTAATTCTATACCGCTTGCCAAGGTAGCTTGATGAGTTATAATGAAAATAAATTCGACGAAAAAAAAACCGATAGGACTGTTGCGCCAACCTAATAAATTCTGCTGTAGGGTAGGCGTCACATAACGGATTCACTGAGTTGAGATGGATATGTTGAACTTGTTTGTGAAATTTCTTTGAAAGTTTCAAATGTTTATCAAAATAATTGATTCTGATCGTGGCATAGCAGTCGATCACTTTCACCGTTTGCGCTGTTACGAACTGTTCAACTATTCTTCTTGTTCAAAGTTTCGCTGTTAAGAAGTGTTGAACCTTACTTACTTGCCTTCTACAGTCACTTTATACCTAATTAATAGTAGGCTCAAATTTCATAAAAAACATGGGCCTGCCATGAGTTTTAAGTTAATTTTATTCACGAGTATGATCCAATTACTAAAAATACAAGTAACCGTTAGATTATGATCATTTGTTCTGTATTTGCAGCCAGAGTAGTGTTTATTGAGCATCTGAAATGGGTGGACTATCTCGTGAGAAACAGGTAGCTTAGTAGTAGAATTTCAGTGCATTTTGATGGTATTAAGCTCTCACCTCATGCATCTGCGTTCTCCAGTTTTCAGGTATTCCACTCCAGAGGGTAGCTAGCTTTGTGGCATCCGCGAATTTTCTGCAAGTAAGCGATCACGAAACCTTTGGTTGTCTGGCTGTCCTCTTAGTTCCCCTTCCCTTTGAAAACATCAGCAAACCCTAGCTGTAAACTAAAAGAGAAAATCTTACGTTTTGTATGTTAACTCGGAGAGATATAGATCTGGCGTTGTCTTGATGGTAAAATTAGGATTTAGAAGATCGATATAGGCGTACCCTTCCATCGTACAGCTGTACTTCTGGAAATCGAACTCATGGGAATAATGGAGATATTTAGTGAATATTCACTAATGATGGGACGTGCGACTTACCGGGGGGAATCGAGTGCTATTTTCCCAAACTTTAAGAACTGCGTTTCCTAATGGCTCGCGAACCCGAGGTGGCATCGCTTTGTCGCCAATTTCGCTACACTCTGGAAAGGCATCGACCGAATTCTCGACTAGTAGGAAGCACATCGCCTGTAATAATGACATATGTTATGAATTCACTATTTCGCGACGGTGAGCAAACCAGATGTGACTTGTCATTTTAGTAGAATGGTGCACTTTCAAATTCTCTTCCATACCAGTGGAAAGATACCTAGTCGGGGAACTGTGCCCATTTCATCCATTACAGGTTCAGTTCAACGAAAAACCTTTTGGGTGTCAGTTAGGTGAGTGCAGCTCATTACTCGCGTTTTTTGCAGCACTGTGATGATGAAGGTCGTCATCCATTCGATTAAAATGCTATATAAACTGATCAGAATCCGCCATCCATGCTGCATTCGACTTCACCCGACTGTGTTACGACGATGACCTCCTACGCTATCTCTGTGAGTTGTGACATTTCTGGAGACTGTATATCATTTCACTTGCGAATGGTAAGAGCTTTTCAGCACCTTACAAAAATAGTGGTTATTTCTCAGACTTGGTTGCTTCTCATTTCCCAATGCAGTGCCGGTAAGTTTGCATAATTTCATTCATTGATATTGAAATGAGCTAGAGTTTGCTCATATATTGCTATGCTTCAAGATCATCACATTTTCACCATTGTTGAACGTGATGCATTATAGTAGTCCTCAGCCCCAAAAGAGAGTGTCCTGTAAACGAGACTCTGTCGGAGTGTGGAAGAAACTGCGAACACAAGTGCCACGAACCACAACTGGTAAGATATTCCTCTGGAAAATTAGGAGAAGGTGTTGACTTCCCGAAACATTGGCACAAACAGAATGGGCTCATCGAATTAGTTCAAATGCCAGATGTCCCAGATGTGTGTTCCTTTGTGCCGTTGTGGTCCGTATTGTAAACACGTGATCAAGATAGAGGGCAGTATCTAACCAAGCGGACCGCCCTCCAGGAGCATTCCTGTTTTCGTAATTCTTAGCGAGCAGTTCTAAATATATTAGCGGATAACACTTATAAAATCACCTCTGAACCATAATCCAACGGAAAATCCCCTTCACACTTGCAATAAGTGTGACGGTAGGAGCCAAGTATCCTACGCGCCAATACACTATAGGTCTGAGCATTTTAAGGACCGATCGCGCCAGGATCATGTTCAGTGTTCTCTTTTCGACGTAGAACAATCTACAATGGAAAAATAATACCACATGTAGTCGTGCTGAGCTATCTTGACAATAAAATAGCGACTTCATTGCTGCAAGGAGTGACAGTGAGAGTGAGAGTGTAGCATAGCATATTTTAAAGACAAAATAATTTCCAGAATTTGCCGCTATGTGCTCTTCCCGCTTCAAATCTCCAGTGGGAATTAGGATGATTTTTTCAACTTAAATGCGGCACCCTTTCGAATTCCTCG
>KN730562.1:0-10620 GCA_000816745.1 Ancylostoma duodenale | reverse complement strand
AAATATTCACTTGTTTGCTCAAACAAAGGCTTTTTTAATGCAAGCAAACATTTTGCAAAAAGAATACCCTGGGCAGGCATTCGATTTTCGCGATCCCGTGAGCAGTATTGTAGATGTTAAGGTCATAGAGGATTCCTGTGCAGGGTGGCCCATAATTATGGTGACAAAAACAAGCTCTCATTCAAAACCCAGCTCAACTTCGTATAAAACTGTATCACGGTTTTTTGTTCGCTATTGAACACCAAACAAAAGCATATATTGAAATCGGAAGTATCATGCATCTACAGCTGCATCGACGCTGAGACGTTTGACAGTTTCGTTGACGCTGCCACGCCGGCGATATCGTCAACTTTACTCCTAGCCAAGCAAACTTCCTTTCAACATTTATGATGGTTAAATCAAGAGATTCCTATCCCTGTGAAATTTGACAAAGCCAGCAAAACCGAATGGGCTGAACGATGCCAAGGATTGGTATCTGGGGTTTCTTAGTCGCTAAAATCATTGAAATCTTCATGCTCTTTTTCGTTTTCTGCAAGCAATATCGAGCCTTCCATTTCCATTCCTATCAGGATTTATTCTCAAGCCTTTACTGCTTCGAATCATTGTGTAAGCCGATTTCTTAGACGCTGTGAAGAATTTGAAAACGCAACGCGCCAAAACAGCATCGTTTTGAAAATGGGCGTTGGCTTCGCGATGACACTAGGTAAAAACTGGTCGGAAATTTCCCATGTCTCATGGGAATATTGAAAGCGATGACAAAGTGCTATCCATTAAACAAGCACGATTCCGAGTGAGACACAGCAACCTAGAATAAATTTTCAAAGTGGAAGCTTGCATGGTGCCACCATAATTATGAGCCACCCTGTAGTTAAAGTGGAACTGTGTGAACTTTTCCCTCTTCCTCCAAAAATTTTTATATGTTTTTGAAGGGATGCCAGTCAGAGCAAATTATTCTTAGATTTTTGTTGTTCACAACATCACGCTCAGTATTATTTGTACAGCATTTGAGGGAGACTTGCTACATTCAATTCGTATTGCATAGCTCAAAAGTGACGCTTCACTACGACTCAGAATCGGCTCATTCTGCAAGTATGTCTCCTAAAGTGGTGCGCGGTGGAAATCATGTGGTGAGAGATAGGCTCTTATGCAGCACCAGTCTGAACCCAATGGACTGTTGCAAGAAAACAATCTTTGAAGAGCAAATCAAGAGCTACATTATGCATGAGTTTGGGCTCGTACCATAGTATTGATGAAAGGCTTTGGAAGGTGTCAGACAAGAAGTACCACCGTTCCGCGAGGGGCGCGCCTCCTCCCACTCTACTTTGAGCTATTACAAAAGCAAAAGGCGATATATTCCCGATCTTTTAGGTTATTTGAGTTGCTGTTGCGTCTGCTTAGTACAGCCATAGAGGTTATACCATTATGTTCAATTCCACACTGCCCTTGGTTCAAGCAAACTTGATGATATGGACGATTTCTGTGAACCCTAAGTGTTGATCGGATTTTTCTCCTTCCTACCTATCCATTTTCACGTTTTGATGGGATCTTGATGACGTCAAGTTTGTTCCGAGTAACGTTCACGTTAGATATGGCATAACTGTGCAAGATGTCGCAGGAACGCTAACAAACTCCCAAACGGTTCTATATGAACGAAAGAATCCGAAAATCAGATATTTACAAAAACCAGCCGTACTAAATAGTAACTTCATAATTAGACTTGTAGTAGAATAACAAGTAAAAAAGTTCGCTTTCTTAAGTGAATCAAAGAGGGAGAGCTGAAGGTCAGGAAAATTTTTGAAATAACAAGAAAAGAAGTGACTGCCCACCTGATCAGCTGGCAGCAGCCGTCCGCTGGCGCCACAACTCGACCAAGCGAGCCACACCCAGCTCCGGTGTGTCGTGGATCGTGAGCAATCAACTACTTCTAAATCGGAAACGCTTGGGTTCTCCATATTACTGCTTTCTTACACTGTTGAGACACCTACCAATGTTCCATAACGATCAAACATGAACACACGAAAACTCAGACACGAAAACTTTTATGGGTGCTGCCTCCAAACCCTGTTCTTTTGTGCCTTCTGCTCTGCTCTGATGTTTGGTTCTGTCGATGAATAAGCCAGAAGTGGTTTTTGAAGAGTTGTATTAGGAACACATATTTTATTTTCCGATGCAGCTGGATCGAAGACGAAGTTATTTGATGTTTTTGAAGCTATGGGAACAAGATGTTCTCCTAACTGGTGTAATATTCGATAACTTAAAAGTACCATGAACCGTAGTAGTTATCGAAGCAATTTTCGCTGCTTGTTCGAGTTCTTTTGTCGAACTGCTTTGAAATTCCAAACCGTTTTCACTTCGCACAAAATGCACTCTTTCTCATCCCTCACAGGGTTGTTTTCCGAGCTGCACTGCCATTTCCACCAGTTTTGTTTTCGTTAGATGCTTTAAATTATGCGGAAAAAAGAAGGAGAGGAGCGGAAATACATTGTGAGAAGTGGGGTGAATGATTTCTGCAGAATGTGTATGGAAACTGTCCTACAAAAACAGGAATGTTTTGAATTCTCATTGTGTGGACGGCAGAGCACCTCGTTCCGGCTCATAGCGAAAGCCTCTGCGCAATTTCGAATGGAGCGTGATCAGTGACGGCGAAAACTGCTGTTCATAACCCAGTGACCTAATGGTATAACCGCATTGTCGCGCGCTTTACTATCGTCGAACACGTGCAATCAACAAGTCACCGCTCCGCATTCTTCAAGATGAGCAGCTCCGTTTTCACTGCACTTCTCCTGACAACCGCTGTCGACATATGCAGTGAGTGTTTGTTTAGCATGGCTCGCTAATCGACTTATTGAAACGATTTGTTAAAGCCACCCAAGTGCTACCGTACTACGGCGTGCCGCTGGGGACCTTCAAATACAACAAGCTTGGAATTCATGGAGAAATATACCTGGCTGATGATCACACGATTGTTCTGGACAAATTTGTTCATAATCCTCACACGTCTGCATGTGAGTTACCGGTAACCGCATGCTATTGTTTTCGTCAGCGGTGTTGGTTCATATCTAAAACTGGTTCAAATACTTCTTTTCCGCTTATCTTGAAAGAATTCCCTGGAGCCGATATAATTGATGGTTTTTTAAACCAGGTACTGCGATGATGATAGGCCCACCCCGAAAGGAGGATATGAAGAGAAAGGTAGTGCAAGGAAGGTATTTTCAAGTTACAATCAAACCCCACAGCAAAGTGTTAAGATGGGAGAAGGGATACTGCTACCATACACTCAGCCAAACTTCTCCTGGGAAGAAATTAGAAGACAACGAAGAAGAGCAAAAAGAGGGTACTGTTTATCTTTGCTGTGTGGACATGGAGTCACCTAATCACGTTTTTTAAAGGTTGGAACCCAATAGCGAGAAGACTATTGTCAAGAGTGAGTGTTTTATTCTCGTTCGTTTTTTTTCTTTACGTTTACTATCGTGTTGCTATGGGCATTGCTTCTCGCAAGCTTAGGTTTCCGAGCAAGCCTAATGCGCAAACGTTCACCAAATTCTGGGAGAAAACACATCTACAGTCTCTACTGTGTGCCTAATGTGTTTCTACAGTACTGCGCTACGGTATTAAGCTGGTTCCATAATTGTGATCAGCGTGTGAAGTAACCTTTATTGGAAAAATTTGAGGAAACTCCTCCGACTCACCAATAAGTCGTATTGTCTGCTATGTGCTGAGACGTTGTCATCATTATTTTCCATTATTTTCCTTTCATGCTAAAGATAGCGCTACTTCACCTGGCAGCGTTATCGTAGTTGTAGTATTTTGGGCAACCCATCCCAGTACATATATCTCCCTATTTTTGCCCACGTCGTGAGCAAAGCATGTAGTGATCTAAGCCTGTTTTAGTACTGTTTCTGGTTTTTCTTGCTGCTTCTTGCTCAACTATATATTTCCACCAATTGTTTTTTCGCTGCAGTTTCCGCCTTATGTTCGGTAGTCCTAGCCAGAACTAATGCTCACGCAGTAGAGACTATTTCTACATATTTAATTCGGCTCCTTGGCAAATGCCAAGGTGGAAGCGTTCATCGCTGGACCCATCTACTCACGAACGCTGCAGTCTTTCCAACAATATGTTGGGGAAGAATGTGGAATAGATTGCAGGTCCAGTTGGACAACTTTCCGACCCCTATTACTGCTCTATTATTCTACCAGTGTTCTACTCTTGTCGTCACATTGTGGGCATTCCAACTCGCATTTGCTAATTTGTTCAAGGATTTTCAGCTCAGATTTTAGATTTTAGCACGCTTAAGTTCAGTCTGGTACTTAGTCGAAATGCCCACAATGCGGTAAAGACAAGAATAGAACACTGACAGAATAATGGAGCAGTGACGGGGACAGAAAGGAAAGTTGTTCAACCGAACCAGCTTTCTATTCCAACAAAAGCTTCCCGAAACATTGTTTAAAGATCCGCAGCATTCGTGGATAGGTGGGGCCAGCGATGAAGGTTTTGCCAGGGAGCCGAATTAATTATGTAGGGATAGTCTCTACTATGTTCACGCTCATACACCCGTGCACGTTCTGCATTTAATTTCGAGAAACAAGGACGTTCGTCGTAGATGTCATTCCTCCACCTACGATTGATAATTTCACGCTCCTTCGTTCATGGTAGTGAGAAACCGGTATGTTTCGAACTGAATACGTGAGGGGAGGCAACGCTGCTGAACGAGGATGTGAATGCCCAACTATGAAAACCTGAATGACTTTGTCTGTGGACGCGTAGTAGCGGCAACGCTATGGAGCACTGTGATGACAACTCAATGCTTTGATAACCCATGATTTTCAGCTATATCAAGACGACTCATAAAATACGGGCCTGTCTCAAAAGCTACAACGCCACCATCACTTCCATCTACAACGTTGTACAATTTCTCTATGAACTACATAGCCAGCCGAATTTGCTTTTAATTGTTCAGACCATTGACATTGTCTTCGTTCGGCCCGGAGGAATCGTATGAGGAGATCGAGTACGTTGAGGATGAGGAAGAAACCGAAGAAAGGGAAGAAAGTGTGAATCGCCTCCTTCCCACCTTCAAGGTATTCTTGAACAAATATAATAGACATAAATTCCATGGGAGCACAACATGCTCAGTTTTGTGTTTGGATTCAAAATAGATTTACATAACATGCTAAGCAACTCATGTGAACATCTTTCTGATTTATTTCACAAGGGAAGGATACCAGATGTCTGTTGCACTTCAAAATGGAAAGTGCCTGGCGATATGAAGTTGAAAATGCTGATGTCGACTATGTTTTCCAATACTGGTTGAAATATTTCAATATCACCGAGAATCGTGCCAGGATATCAGTCTTTGGAATACGCAGCCTTACCAACTGCTCCATACGGGTCGACACCTTTAGTGGTCAGAGCTCCAGCTGAGAATGAAATGACATGTCATTCTGCATAATGTGAACGAGTGTATACACACACCAAGCCTTCTGCATTCTCACACACCCAAGATGTGTCACGCCAACTCTGCCTTTCCGGCTTTTCTATATGCAGACAATCCTACCACTGATTCCTCAGGAAGCTGTATCGCCTAGCTAATTTTCTCGCAAAAATGTATGTGCAGCGATAGCCTCAGGCCGAATGCTTCTCCTCTGAACATCAGAGTAGTTCAGAAATGTGAACATAATTATCTTTTACCTTCCTAGGATGGAGAAGCTCATCGACGTCATCCAACAACTACCCAGACAACCACAATGTTTTTCCCGACATTGGTTACAGGTACCAATATACACAAACATGCTTCAAAAGTTGTACAACGTGACTTTAAGCGCTACATTACCTGTTCCAGACCAACCATCCTCTTCTTCTGCTTCCGATAGGACACCGATGATTGTTTTTGAGTGCGTAGCCATTCTTTTTCTGTTCAGACAGTTGATTTACCAGTTTTTTTCTTCTTTCAGCAAAAAAGAGAAGCTGCAGCAACGGCAAGAGGTAACTTCTTCGCAGTTTTTGTATATACCGAAAGATTTTGTCGTAAATTGGTCGTAAACATGACACAAAGACGGCTCTGTTTTTTGTGCGCTTTCAGAAAACCTCACCACCCTTTCTCAAACTTCATGACGACCTCAGCACTAACGAAATTGGAGCTACCGCCAAAGCAGGTGATTTAAACAAATTTCGACTCCAGATAAGACAATCAATACCTTGTATACACACTGTACACTGCCCTATTGCTTGCTGTTCGAGTCGACAGTCTGGCACGAACTTTCAATTGTTAAGCACGTATAAGTTAAGCATTGAACTCCAACTCGTTATTGCACCAGTGATGAAGCAAGAGAAAAACCTCCTCAAAACTGTTCTACGTAATTAAAGTGTGCGTGTCAAGTTACCGCACAACTCCTGCTGGATTATTCCTCTGTCCTGTATTCTTACTTTGCAGTGCATCTGCTTACATTAAATAGAATGAACATGATCAGGTCCTTGCTGCTGAAGCGCTGCGTTCCGAATAAATTAATGTGACCATTTTTCCGGAAAATCCGGATTCGCTGCTCGCGACGTTTTTCTCTGCAAAATATGAAAATTCTCCTTTTGTGTTTCGATTGAGTTCGGATCATTAAGGATGGACACCATTCAGTGTTCCAGCTCTTTTCACTTGATTCACTCTGCAAAATTTGTTTAGCTAAATTATAGGCTGCCATTCAGCGCTCGTTGATGAGAGCGAGAGTACGAATGCTAAACGGAAGATTTATAATTTCCTGACCTAGCTACTGTTCAATAACGACTTCCGAAAAGGGGGGCTTGCCTCTGTTAGCTCCAGAACTTTTGGAACAGCTCTTCTCTCCGCTGTACTAGAAAACGATTCTGTACAGGATTCGTTCCGTCATTTCTTAACTATAGTTAGCACAAGCGATGCTTTACATCACAGAACAAAGTCGAAAGACGTTTCCCTGGCCAGGGGGATACGCGTTGAATCATAGCATTCTACTGCATGGGTGACATCACATAAAATTTTTGCCATGTCGTTTTTCTGTAATTGGTAAGCAGAAGTCAACCATCGAAGATATTGTTGGGCAGTAACATATGATCCCAACATTGTCTGTGCATCACTGCATTTGATGGTGTCTCAACTTTTTTGTTTGGCAGAAATTATTCGCCTTTTAACTAAAAAAGCAGCGAAGCCTTCCAGCGAATCCTAGTGGTAGCTAAAATTTTGGAAAGAAAAAAAAAAGAACCAGATATGGCATGACACACTATTTGAAAAATATCATTCGTGTATCACGCAGAACAGCAGTGGCGGACGCAGAAGGAGGGGGGAGCGCCCCCCCCCCCCCCGGGAATGTGTCACTAAATTTTCGAGATTACTTTACAATACAAACAAAAATCTTGTATTAGTTTATTTCTAATGTTTATTTTTATTGTTATTTTTAATATGTTTTTTATTCTTTACTTGTTATTATAATTAATTTTTTTATTGATTTTATTTTCGTCTGGGTCCTCAAATCGGCGGAGACCCCACTTTTTTCCCACGCCCCCCCTTCCCGCCCACTTTCTGCGTCCGCCACTGCAGGACAGATGTGTACGTATTTTTTTTTCAACTACCCAGCTTTTTAGGTAATTACGACTCGTCATTTTCGCTGCCGCCGGCTCACGATGAGCAAGTGGCGTTCCTTCTCACGAACTGTGGACGACTATCCGATTACAAGTGGATTGGCCTCTACGATCAGTGTAAAAACGTCAGTAAAGCTAAATTTCTACAGGCACACGCAAAGAAAACGGCATCTGCACAAAAACAGAAGAGCAACATTCGATTATTAAACAATGTACATAAAAAGTGGTTCCAGGTCTCCATCAAACTCGTTTCCTTAGAGGACGTTGATCCACCTCGAGAGGAAGAGATTGGTCCGATGATCGGTCAGGAGCGGAACATATCAAGTGGACCTGTCCGAATCCTGAATTGTAACACGATCCTTGTTCCTGATCTCTATTTCGAAGCAAGTCAGAATTCACCAAGTAGGCGTTATCTTTACGGAAACTCATACATCAAAAATACTACATAGAACTAGTAAATGCGAATCATTTGAGGACACCCATTTATTCGCAGATCTAAATCGCTGATTGCTTCTTAAGTATTCAGTGTTTCCTCTGGTATGGCAGAGGTATGTCTGAGACGTGAACGGAAGCCAGAGCATGGAGAAAGGACCTAGGAACGCGATCAATTTTTGTTTACTAAGCAATGAAATTTGGGAGTGACTCACACAAAGATCTTGTTCAATGCCTTCACATGTGTTTCTGGAAAGACAACTGTTCAAGAAAAAATCTTCTTGTTCATAATGCAGCCGAGCATGGAATGGAAAGTCGAGGAAGCATTCATTAGATGTACCAGCGGCCAGAGTAAAGCGCTAAGTACGTAGTCAAACACTAATCAAAGCACTTCTGATATAAGACTTCCAAGCCAACGAACAATAATTTAGTAAGCGAAAAAAAAGCACACCACATCCGATTTGATTTCGTCTCTGAAAGATTTTCTCAATGATGAAGAATATAAGTACGAAACAGTCTGCAACATTCAAATGCGTTACACCCAGTACTGGAAAAAAATGTGAAACACAAGGTGTCCGATAGGAAAAGGCGTGCCTGGATCCCCTTCAACGAATAATGAGTGGCCTTCGAACAGACCGGATTGTAACCCTTCCCTCTTCAGTGATGGCTCTACAAAAAGTTGATGAGTGAGAAAATCTCCATTTTTGGCCTGTCAGAACCTCTAGAGATAGCGACGAATTAGAGCGAATAATTAGTTACCTGCAGTGCAAAGTCATTTCTGTAACCCCTCGTTTGAAGCTTGTGTGAAGTTGAATTGTGAACATGTAGAAGAATTCATTTATACAGGCTATTTCTTATATCTTTGGAATGAAAAATGTCATCCCGTAACACATATTTTGCGAATATGAAGTTTTTGCAATACTACGAGCCAATACCGTTCAACCACCCTGTAGAAGTACCAAGCGAATTCACTAGTCAACCCAATACATTGGTGTGTGGTTGAGGTGTGGCCTGAAATGAATCAAATATTCAGAAGCAACTCTTCCAAATGTATTACTTTGCTTTGTTAACAGATACGTTCTTCTTCGTTGGCACAGGAAATATAACAAATGTGGTTCAGCAAACGAAAGCACGTACAATCGGATATGAGCTGTGAGTTGCGTTTCTAATATTTCACATTGTGCTCACAACAATCCACACTTTCAGTGGTGATCCTCTGGAGTCTTATTCTGGGGACGATGTAATGGTTCGCCTACCGCGTGGCATCCGTAGTTTTGACGTTGACTTCCTATCCATTTTCAATGAAGATGAAAAGAAGACGTATGGGCATGTCGATTTGCCAAGCTTACTTGTTCCGCCTTGTGTAGATGAATCACATGATGATATCTAATAAAAATATGAGGTTCACGTGTTAAATTTTCTGGATGGCACTGCTTATATTTCTACGGTACGCAACGGTTAGAGTAAGAGCCGGCTCAATGAGGAGTACATACCTTTGCACAACTGGTGTTCTTAGGTATACAGTTTTCCTTTGCTTTATTATAATTCCTATCCTGTATTAACACAATGTAAAATACTGCAGAACCTCGATATTTTTGTTCACTATTTACTTGATGGATCTTACTTGAGACGGTGTAAGTGAAAGAAGTGAAAATGCTCAGTACGTCTTTCAAGGAGGTCTGTTATTTATCCGTGTTATATTTCTATTCGATGGCAACTTTGGCGGATGGCCAGCACATGAGTATGTCTCTGCCCAAATGTTCTGCGATATTTGTATTTTGAAGCCTCTTGGAAACAAGTTGTTCGCCATTTTTGTGACTTTTGATTTTAATTTTCTGGAACTTCGAAGCGAGAAGGTCAAGGACTTCCTGATAACTAAGAACAGTGCGTGCCGTGCTTATCGGAGATAGAATACCACTCATAACTTCTGTCCCAAAATCCGTTTCCGACGAATCAATCCGTCGGAAGTAGTCAAAATCTTTGGGAGTGCACAACACCAATTGTTGAAACTAGCAACTGAAAACTCTCAATCTTATACTAAGTAACACAAAAATTTCGTTTGAGATCAAACTAACGAAAACAAAATGGCCCTGCTAATCACGCAACCTGCGGCACATCTACTGGAGATGAGCCCAAATTCTCTGCGGGTATGCAATTCTCGACATTAAACTTCACAGTTGCACTCTCCACCATGGAACATCACTGTCATTTTCGTGCCGCATATGGTTATAATTGGATTATAATTGGCACTGGTGGAATCTGTATATATAAAAGTCAAAGTTTGTGTGTTTGTGTGTTTGTGTGTTTGTATGTTACTTATAGAAATCGCGGAGGGTGAACCGATCCGGACCAAATTGTGCATGCATACCCCTCGGGGGCCGGCGGAGGTTATAGGCTACTTTGCGCTTGGGACTATCGATTGGTATATCGATTCTATCGATTTTATTGATTTTTCGCTATTTTTGTCTGACGGTCGCTGGGAACACGTTTACTAGGGTTCTTCGATAAGCTGAACACAAATATGACCACCATTTCTATCGACATTATCGATTTATTGATTTTATCGATTTTTTCTCTTTTGCTCAGGA
>KN730557.1:0-13918 GCA_000816745.1 Ancylostoma duodenale | reverse complement strand
ATATATATATATACTATATATATATATATATATATATATTCGATTCTTTAATTTTTGAGGTCCTGTTCCTTTAGTACCCTTTCCTTCGCATGACTGAATTTGCCACTTTGCTTTCCTTTTTCTTTGATTTTTTTGTTCCCGAATTTGCGAAACCTTTTCTCATCCTTGATCTATACGATGTTGCCCAGTTTGGCTTGGATTCTATTCTAGAACCATTCGAAACCAAAAGGCTAGCAAACCAACTTTCGCGTCCTGCGTCTCCTAACATTACATAGTCTGTGTATTGGATAACCACCAACCACCACTATTCTATATATGTGGTTAACGTTTCATGATTCCTCTGTTTTCACCATTTAGCTCAACCTCTAGTAATCTGGGCAGGGAACTTTTCAAAAATTCTCACTAAAATTGCGCAAAATCAGCAGAACAATACAAATTGGACGTAGGTCCGGTGTGTCAAAGGACGTCATTACTTATTTCCCCCTCCTTATTTTATCTATTTTATTCTGTTCATTCATTTTCATATATTAAAAGTGCTGCATAAGAAAAACAAAACATGCAATCAACTATGTTAACATCTGCCACAAGCATGAGCTCATTTTTTGCCTAGAAAGAAAATTGATTTATGTGCCACTCAGTCTCTTAATAAATTTCATAGAAAAATGGCGTTGGAAAAAGTGTAGGAAAGTTTGTGAGCGACCGTGTTTTATGTACAAAATAGTGTTCCACTACAAACTGAGTGTCGTTAAGATCAGCGCATCAAATGACTCTCTTGTACAAAGTTTGGGTGAAGCACTGAGAATCGGGCAATGAATTACCATTTTTTTTTCATTCTAGGTGATAACAACATGGTTCCGAAGTCACCTGTCAAAAGTCGCCAACCAGCAAATCCCTTTGCATGGTCTTACACAGTTGGGAACCTACAAATTATGTTAACCTATTTACTGTGTCCATCTTAGCTTAGATGCTTCATCTATGAACCAAGCCGAAGTCAAAGGGACCAGTTTGAATCTGATTTTGCACTTTTCGATGTAATAGAATGGGAAACCAGTAAAGTACAGCAGCAGCACATGATCATTATGGCATGCGATGTGGCAATTGCTTTCGTAATCGTAGTGAAGCTGAAATCAGAAGTTCAACAGTGATTCATGCCTATGTTAGAAAAAGTGGTCCAATCGGAAGTTATTACGTAGTTTGTTTTGTATGCATGATAATGGAATTGTGCTTCTGGCCTATGGTTAATTGAAATTTGCTCGTTCGTAAACAAATCACGTATATTTTCACAAGAAATAAATGATAAAAGAAAGTGCTGCCCACCTCCTCGTGGGCATCATTGGAAGGTTGGGTAATTCCATACCCATAGGTAGCATCTGAGGGTAGACAACGTGCATACAAGTACAGTGCATCTCAAAAAGACGGATTCCGTAACTGCACGAACGCCGTGGGACCTGAACGAGAGATACGGAGAGAGCATGCTAGAAGTGAGAGGGTCGAATGGGTCCCACCGCGACTCTGCGGCCGCAACGCTATGAAACCGCACGCGCAATGCGTCTATCTTTTCGACAAAGACTGTAAACGTGTTGATGGGTGCCAGGTACGGTGTGAACTTGAGCAGGTTAACACACTTACCATGGGTAACCTTTGTGATACATCATCTGCTTTTTCCTGTTCGTCGAGAATCATCCCAGTTACTCGTCCAACTAATGGACCAATGACTCCGTAAACGGGAACCTTCTCATTTTTTCCAGCTATCATTTTTGGACCATATAGCTGACCCTCATGGTGCAGCGCGTGCGAGCGGGTCCGAACCACTGGTTTCTCCTATGCTTATTGTCGCATCCTCAATAAAATCACTGTTCCCCGTCGAAGACGCAACAAATTTATCTGTAATTCGTTTGATATTGAGTCTACTGCAGAAACAGGAGAAGAACTTATGATGCCAGCTCCAATTCCCACAGATAAGCGCCTGCATGCGAAACGAGCAGTGCGCAGAGTGGCCAAAGAGGTTCGCACATCTATGAAGTTGCCGGCTCGGAGCAACGGTGGTGGAGAATTCTGGGGCATACTGGAGAAGTGAGGTGATAAGAGACTTCTTCACTCAAAAACACTCCCTGAGTTGATATTGTATTTGAGGCTTTGGGTAACATTCAAATACTCTTGTTTTCTGCTAACATGAAAGAATTTAGCCCACATTCTGATGACATATCACAAGTATGCTCGAGGCAACTTCGACTTCTGCGTGTACAGCTGAAGGTATCTTGATTTCCATTTCCTGTCATTTTACTCAGTCATAATGAGTTATTTCTTTCATTGTTCACCTGTTTAGGATAAACTGCGAAGCTACTTCAACGGCGAATGTTCCGTTGAGGATTTGGTGCAGCATACTGGGCTGAAAAGGGAAGCAGTTATTGCTATTTTGGAGAAACACAATGCGTTTCCTGGTGACGAGAATGGTAAGAGCTTAGTTACTTTTTCCCCAAACGTCAACAAACAAACGACTCCTAGTCATGGGCGTACTGCTAAAGTGATTGCCCATCTGTTTGAAAACTGCTTTAGATCAGCAATACGATGAAGATCCTGAGCAGCCTACGCCTTCTCCAGAGGTTACTGAAAATCAACCTAACAGAAACGTCACCTTCAGTGTCCCGAAACTAGACATATCGGATGTTCGTAATGATGCAGCAAGTTCTGACGAAAGCATTACACCGTAAGGAATTTCTGATTTCACTTCCAGTTTTTCATCTTTTTATTCCATAGTTCCAATTTCCTCTTGCAGTAAAGGCGTTGGAGATGCCATCCAGCAGATTCCACGCTCACCTCAGCCATCAACACCATTGCAAAATTTGGCAACTAACTCAGTACGTTCACTGATCCATCTTGTTTTTTTCTTCACTACATAAATAATATACTTCTGCTGTAATTGGCTGTTGGGTCATTTAGGTTCAAGAAGCAACCGTTATTTCAAACCAAAGTCCTCGCGAAGTCACCGATAGTTCAGCGGAAATCAGTGATCTAGCCAAGAGGGTGAGTCTATTTGTCCTAAACTTCACTTTTGTTAGTTAACACAGCCCTAGCTTTTTTGAAAATTGGCTGTTGAGCAGCCTTTTCAAAAGTTGCTTGTTGAGCACTTGCATTCCAGCTGGGCGCGCGACTTTTTCAAGACACATCGATTCTCGAGCAGTTGCGAAACGTGAAGCGGGAGAAGTCGTTCGTGGAGCAGCTTCGAGAAATTGTCGCCTCTTCTGCCATCACTGAAACATCCGTGAAGCAACTGCAGTTCATTCATTCCACGCCAATCAGTAAGTATTGTACGCCATTTAGTTTAATCAAACAAATCAACACAATTGTTTTACTTACTGTTCACTGTTCAAGCGAGACGGACATTCCCTGTCAAGATTGAGTGTAAAGAAATCGATGTGCAAACGTCAATTCGAATAGGTGAACTACCAGTGATTGCGAAAGAGGTTGCTTGTTTAGTTATTGTTTTTACTTATGTGCTCTTTATGCCCCTATTCATTTTACTCCTCAGATGCGTGACACTGCTACTGACCTACCATCCCTCGATTATCTCTCAGTGTCTGATCTGGGCGGGTTGCGACAACTCCCAGATACTTTCATTGTTCAAGAGGATGTGTCGTCGTCAGCATTCAGCTCTGATCAGAGTGCTGGCCAGGTTCCCGGCAGTTTAATCAGGTGGGTTATAGGGATGTTCTTTACCAATACGTACAAAGATTTTACATTCTTATGTGTTTTTAATGGTTTTTCATGCATCTTTTGCTTTTATGAGCGTCTTTTTTTGTTTTTATACCCTTTTTGCTGTAGAACACGACTAGTAGTTGTATAAATTCTCTCGCTTTAGTCGAGTGCGCACCACCATTGCTGTGAACCGTGATGGAAGTGCTCAGTTTACCCCATCGAAAGTTGTTAGGGTCTCGGAGTTGGTGGATGATTCATTCCCGAGCCAGTGCGTCGGCCAAGAGTCCAGCTATTCCCCACCACCACCTGTACAACATCGGCCTGGTGAGTGCAGCAGCTTATGAGACGTTTCTACTTCTTGGTGATCGTGCTTCTCACCATTTCCTCTGTGTAGATGCCGTCACCAACGCCAGTCCACGCACTCCTCGAGTCTCCGAATCACCATGGCGGCCATCGTCACGACGCCTTCGACTTGAGGAAGTCGATATCTCTACGAGCCAGGAATCCAGTTCGATTGGTCAGTAATTTTGCCTTGATTTTTCGCTTTTTCTTGCACAACATTCCATTTTTGTACACATTACCACCAAAATTATGATATTCAGAAGTGGTTTCTGTTGGAACTCCTAGACGGTCTGCTGCTACTCGTCCGCCTCATCCGAATGAATTGAATGCAGTGCAACAAGGGGGAGCTCACGGTAGGAATTTTACTAATAGTAGCTTTCTTTAGGCTTTTAGAGCTTATCTCTTGGTACATAACACCTTCATTCCTGCCGCTGTTCCTTCAGATTCCTCACTAGCAGACATCTCATCAAAGGACAGTTCCGATTTAAGTCATCAGGATGAAGAACATACGTACAACCAGGTTTCCCAGATCGTTAGCGAATGAATGGAAATCCATTACGTTTTTTCGGACATCGATCGGTCACATTCCATGCGCATCTATTTGTCGAAGATGTCCCTGACCTCACGAACATAGGCGCTCTCTCTTTGGTGCAATTATTGATCTTAGTCTTGTCATCTATTATTTACTGATTAACTGCTGATCTCTAATTGGTTGATACTTTGATCTCTTCGAACTGATTTGATCTGTTCATCGTAATGTTTTGGTGCAATAAAGCCCATATGTCTTTTTTAGGAAGCTTTTAACCAGGTTACATCTCTGTTGATATTTTATCGATTTGTGATCTATTTTGTGTTTGATCTCCCATAAATAATTCCAAAGGAAAATTAGCAAAATGTAACACTTTGCTTGAGAAGGTTCCTGATCTGTTCAGTCTACCTTATTTGCCAAACTTCAAGGAAGCTTTCTGGGGCAAATGCGTTTTCTATTCATCCAAGTTTATGTGTACAGGCCAAATCACAGCAAATCTCATGTGCGGAGCATGTTGAACTTGATAAAAACGCTTATTTTACGCGTACGCTTCATCGTATGTCCCAAGTCCACACATTTTCTCCAAAATTCCTCACATCTTTCTTTGAGAGTTCACTTCCTTGAAACACGAAAAACTTTTGGTAAAAACTTCTTAGAGGTTCACTCCGATTTGTCCAGGTGATCTGAGGATACAAGAAACGTCTGAACCTATAGGCTGTGCTCGCTTTCTGTTTGCCGTGTTTTTTTTTTCTACTTCAACTACCTTGAAATTGGTTTGACAATGTCGTTTTAGCGCCAAGTGTCGGGCGTTGTGCCTCGTCGGCACGGGGCGAGCACGAGGGGATTCCTGTTGCGAGGAGGATGAGTGGCAGTTGTGGAATTGTGAAGTAAGTGTTCAGAAAATTGAAGAGATATATTTATATTTTACTGTTTGTCAAAGGAGTCGTGCATCAAAGTTTAGTTCTTTTTTTATGATTTTCTCGTTAGAACTTCATATTGTGACTGCCTGGTTATAAGCCCACATATATCCATGAAACACTATCGCAACATTGGTGTTTTTATACAATTCTGCCCGTGGATTTTGATTCATTATTGCGTAGAGCTCGTAAAATGAGCAGTAGGCTTTTTATTTGTTTCGGTTTCCAACTTATCGTCAATCGAGGGGTGTTATCAAGCCGCTTGTTGTTAGCATTAGTGTGATAAGCGCTGGAAGCTGTACTATTCTATGATTTGCTGCTAATTCAACTATTCAAAGTTGGTTTGCCTGTACTGTGCACAGTACTGGGTTATTCTGCTACTATTCTAACCTTCACGCAATGAGAATTGGAGCTACATGGCTCCACATTTTACTTAAACAAGGCCGTATCGTTGGGGCGGTTCCAAGGAGGTGATTAAATTCGAACTTTATCATCTTTTATTCTTCAGCATGACTACTTAGCACGAGATTCAAGCCGCTTATCTCCAAAGAAATAGTTTACCTTGCCAGTGTGGGCCTAAACAAGGGTTCGTTCCGTTAGGAAGCGCTGTTTGGCTCTTGTGGTATTGGATTCCACATTTTCTGAGGATGAAAAGAAGATTACTTTTTGCATCACGAGTTTAGGGCTCAAGTTTGATTCTGAGAACCAGAGGTCGAGGCAAGAGCTGGCTTTTTTTTAGCGACTTTGCCTAGAAATAGTTCATGTAGCAGATAATTTACCGCGTTGCTTCGGAATTCCGTTATTGATGTTGTCACATTCCAGTCCATCCCTCTATAAGAACAAACGAGCGGGAAAAGGCGAGGCTTATGAACCAACGACGTATGAACACTGGGCGAATACCATCTCCCATGGGGTCAGTGTTATCTACAGTTCTGCTTACGAAAAAAATCGTGAATCTTTATCCTTTTGCAGATCGGTATTGTACCAAGTATAATAGTTTTTCAACATATGGTATCGATAGCACATCGTGATCTACAGTTTTATTTAATGATCATCTATGGCTTGTTTACTACGTTGCTGTTCTCGTCCTCCACTTGTTACCACGCATGTGAATTGAAATACCGCCAGAAAAGAGAGTAAGTTGCAAGTTTTCCTCAGTCTTCTACGCATTATTTGGAATAGTTGTGGTGAGCATCGATGAAGCTTACAAATCTGCGGATTTGAGAGCGCATAGTAGCGCGGCCGCGCCGCAAACTTGGGCCATTATTTTGTGCTGCCGCAGTACCCAGTCTTTGCAATATTTAGTATTTTTTCCTCTCAGAATCACTAAATGTGGCGAAGCGAACATCAAACATCGCGGCTATTGGCCATTACGGCTGCACAGCATTGAGATTACTGTGTGCGACGCTGTCGAGGGCTATATCCTATAAATTCTGGAAATTTTCCACTTCCATCGACGCTCACTATGCTCACTATATCCTGCGGTTCCGTTCTTGATTCCTGAAGTTTTTATTTCAAGAACCCATTAATCCTTCCAGGGCGTAGGTCGAGGAGATTCACCTAGTTTACTCCCTCACGTCTTATTACTTCAGCAACTACTCAGACAATAATAGCGTGCGGCCCGCGTGCCATGGACGTCAAGCGTGCGATCGGACACCGTTCACGCCGATGGCACACTGATAGTATGTGATATTATGGGTGCGCGGGCAGCACGCTCTCCTAATCGAGAAGTTTCCATGTTGATGCTGCGCGATCGGCGTGCTTCCAACCAGCGAGCGGCGTCCGTTCAGTGTGCCATCGGCGTGACCGGTGTCCGATGGCACGCAGTTATTGTCTGAGTATGTAATTTTAGTTCGGACCCAATGCAGTTCAATTTTTCCCTTCAGTTCTCTTTGCTTATTGTACTCATCTCGTTCCTCTGCAACCTGTTGCATCTCTGTGGTGCAAATGAAGAAATTTCAGACAACCACAACTGCGGTATTACTTGCACATCTGTGACCGCGCCGCCATTTACTTGTTCATAGCTGCTTCATACACGCCATGGTTAACGTTACGACACTGTGGATATCCCGGACTGAATCTCAAATGGATGATTTGGGTTTTTGCTGTGTTGGGCATAATATATCAGTACAATTTTCACGAGAAGCAAGTCTTCTTATTTGTTGGTTAATATTTTTTTCCCATTTTAAGTACTAAATGTTACTGCTTACCATACATTTAAGGTACAAAACACTAGAAACAGTGATCTATGTATTAGTTGCGGGATGTCCTTCTGTTGCTATTTTCACTATGGTGAGTTATGGTGCTATTTATGGTTGGAGGTTTTCATTGTTTCATTTGTTCTGCATATGGTTATTATCGTATTATACTGTAGTCACCAGCTGGTTTATCTGTTGATGACTCAGGCAAATCAAAGTGGGTTATCACAGAATTGCTCCAACGAATTCTGTGATAACCCACTTTGACTGCTATCTAAATTACTATGTCTTCTGTAGTTTTTGAATAGGTACCATTGATAGAAGATGCCACTATAGTGATTCACCTTTGGTGGCATGCACCACAAATTAAGGAAAAAAAGGAGATAATGAGCAGTTGCTTCATGATCAGCTAAGGAGCACCTCAAAGTAGAAGCTGTCGAAGAGCGATCGGGTGATTCATTCCTGCTCATGATCTATAGCCACTCGCGACTAAGCACTTCGCAAGTCGCGCTCTTCCTATCTTTTTAGCAAAATGCACTCTTACATCAGTATTTATCCGACTTTCCAGAGGCAAACATACGAGTTTTATGAAAGTTCCCATGACTTTTCTCGATGATTTGTGAAATATAAATTCCAGAATGATCGTACAGGCCTAGAATGGATGATTGTTGGTGGTTTAGTATACATTACTGGTGTTATATTTTTCAAAATGGATGGCATAATACCGTTTGCTCACGCCATTTGGCATATACACGTTTTGATAGGTAGGAACGCTTCTTTTCCTGGAATTTGTTATCTATAGATCGATGAGAAGCTTATCTCAGGTGCTTCGTGTCATACATATGCTGTATACTCAACTTTGCTCGGACCAGATCCAAATAATCCAGTCCCAGACATCTCTCGGACCGATTTGTAACTTGAGTAATCTCGTTTACAGACAAGGCCAAGCATTCTATTCATGGTGCTCAGCAAACTTTTTAGTTTGCTTTCTTTGCATTAAGGTACAAACCTCAATTGTTGTTGTGTATTGTATTACTAGCGCTCATATTTATTAGGTAGGTTAGAGGGTTTTCATTTATTAACTCACTACTGCCCACCAGAGGAAGCCAGTAGCAGTATCCTTGAGCCAAAGAATTGTTATATTGTGATTCGTCATGATGAGATTTGCCCTTTCAAAACTCATGAGATTGTCATGTACTCTTTGTTTCATTTGTTTACTTGGTGATATTACGCAATCAACTTTCATGTCACATCGCTTGTTCTATAATGGGAAATTCTTCAATATATGTACGCGTAAACGCTTGCCATCGATTCATACTTTCATGATTGCACGATGACAAAATAGGATCTGAAGCTGATTGTTACTATGTCACAATGTCTTTTTCGGCCCAATTAATAAACATTTGGAATGTGGAACATGTTGTTTCATTTGTAGTCTCTACTTTTACAGTGTACAGTGAAATAACAATGTGAAATCTTGATTTTTTAAAACTCAGATCTGGGTGCAGATTTCAACTGCCAAAAATTCAATCTACGCTGCTATTAATGAGCCAGTCACGACAGCCAACGGCAGCCAATCACTATTTAACCAGCCAGTTGCCATGCCCCTGAAAAATCCTCTCCTATTTCCGCCACAGCATTCTTCAATAGATGTATTAGATCAGAGCTTCTACCTCTGGCAGCAAATTATCGCTGGCGAACGGAGATACATTGTATAGTCAGTTGCCCAAGACGGAACGTCGACTTGTCGCTGGCAAGAGCATCATTTGTCTTCAAAATCTTTTCACGAAATCATATCTACTTATTATGTATAAGACATTATTTTGTTGTGAGATTTTATTCTGGTTGATCGACAAGAAGCCCCGCCCAAATTTTCCTTTTTTTAACAATCAGATGAAAGTCCCTGAAGGAATTAACCGGCTGGAAATAGAATATGCTACGTTCCCGAGAAGTGATTTACATCTACTTCTGTCAGTCGTTGAGTTCCAAAAAATTAAAGTGAAGGTAGGGTACTCTAAAGGCATAATTTATCTCACAAATGGGATTTTTGAACAATTAAACGAGAAAAAAGAGAAGAAAAATGCATAGGATTTTGTGTCGTTTCATGTTGCTCTCTTTCTTGTCAACAAGCATTGTCTAAATTCTTCCTTTTCCCATTTTCTATTGGGCTGGTGTAAAAGAAATGGCGCACTTTTTTCACAACCATATAATTATGCTTGGACGTAGTATGACATCTATACGTTGTTACATTATTGTAGATCGGAGCACGCTCTTCTATGCTGTACTACGTACTTCTCAGAGACGTCGGCTGGATTTAGGAGCTGTGGAGTAGTTGAAAGTTCTCAAAAATCCCGATAAAATTCAATTTTCTGGATTTGGAGGGTTTTTTCTGCAAAATAACAAGCAGTACAATTCAAAACAGCTTCTCTGTATGTGGTTAGGGCGTCAGTACCTATTCCACATGTGAGGCTTGGTGCATCGGCTTCAGTGTCGGCGAAACGAAGCTTTCCAGCCATTTACCTCGTTATCTCCAGGATTCTGGATAGGTGCTACTCTCCAAGTTGCTTTTTGAAGAGATCTATTGTTGTTATTTGGTTCAAAAACCGCGTCTGCTTGAAAAACGGTCGAGACGCTCAAAAACGCATTTTTGGCATCTTAAATTTTAACCAAAATTTGCTTCTAAGAGCTGGTTCAACTTTCGATAGCTTTATTGGAAAGGATAAAGTAGTCATAATATTCTCCAGGAAAATTGTAGTAGGTCTGCCTCTTTACCCAGCTCTGGAATACTTTGTCTCGCAAGAAAAAAAAAAGCCAAACATGAGACCTAAAAACGGGGTTCTCCTTGCTCTTCACTTCTCAGTCTTCCGAGTTCCCTGCTGAGGACCTCGGGGACCTGCTCATAAGATAAGCAATGGTCCCTGCTTATCAACGGGTGTATTTCGTCTGCCTAGGTGACCGTTTATTGAAGATGTGGAAAAAAAAACAAATTCAATACAGTTTTTGTCGGAAAGATAGACGGATTGCGCGTGCGGTTTCTCATCGTCGCGGTCGCATAATCGCGGCGGGACCTACTCAACCCTCTCACTTCGAGCATGTTCTCTCCGCTTCTCACGTTCGAGTCCCAGCGCTTTCCTGCAATCACGGAATTCGTCTTTTTGAGAAGGACTGTACAAAAACGTGCCATTTCTTTTGCACCAACCTAATATTTTCTTATTTTTTTCTTAGTTTTTTTTAGTTTTCTCGATGTATATCGCGTGTCGTATTTTTTGGGGCATAGTAAATAAAAATTATATACGGCGTACGGCAAGATAATACATGTTGCACTTCATTTTCTGTCTTTGCCTCCACTTGTGCCTATATAGTGACCTTTGAAAGGCAACATCTCCGATTTAGATCCAAACGAACAGAGGAACACTAAAAGCCCGCAAAGCATAACTGACGGATGACTAATGTGTGGCATCCAAGAAAAGTCATAACGGATCCACCGGCCCGATGACTCATGAAGCAAACGGACAGTGTGATCAATCATTGCAGGAACCGAACACTGAATCATAGAATACGGGTCGACTTTAGCGCGACGTGAACTTTGGACAGGACGTCTCTGCGATAATTTATGACAGCTGGTGAGTCACACAATCTTACGCATAGTGAAGCTGCCTCGAACAGCTCTCCTAAGCAACTCGCAACACTACTTTACAGTAGCGACTGCAGAAAATTTTCTTGAGTAGGCGCGAACCGGTATGGGCGTGGCCAGGCTGAGAGGGGGTGGGGCTAGTCGCAGATTTGCAAATAATACTTATTATAAGACGAAGCAGTTGCACATTTATACCGAAGAATCACGAACAAAAACCAAGGGTTGAAAATTCAAGTGCATATAGGCAAGGTATTGAAGGAGTTAGCAATGATTTAGAAAATTGAAGGGTAAACATAGGCCAAGGAAAATACCAAACATAGAACTGTCACCAAAAAGCACAAACATACGCTTTCTTCAATTCCTGTTCTTTTTTCTGCATTTTTCAGACTGATGCTGATGCGGGAAGGGTGGCGAGGGAGGGTTGGAGGGGGCATGAGGTAAGAGAGGGAGCGGTGGAGTTGGGCTTCGAAAAAGGGGGCATTCCCATTGAAAATCACGAATTTCTAAATAAAAAACCGCAAGCAGTCAAGACCCTAGTCAGCAAATCTACGTATAATTTTACTTAACTGAGAATGAGTTCTGAGAAACAGTATAAATAAAAACCAAGGATGAGAGTATGCTAAATTACGCAGCTAAAAGAATATGTTTTCCAGTTAATCTCACAAAAAAAATTAAAACAGCTTCATACCGTCAGTTGTACATTATGGTAGTCTTTTGTTACCCTATTTCCGTTTTTTTCCTTGATTGATGTGGTTTTTAATGTATTCATCATGCAAGTGCTATGCAAGTGCATTAGATAAATAATTAGATAAACAAATATATAAACAAAAAATAAATGAACAAATGAGAATGAACCAAGCAAAATGTCCTCCTTTTCCCTGTAAAATAAATTCCGCGCCGATTTCCGCTTCACGAATTCTATTACTTTCTACTTCGGTCATCGCAAAACTGGTTTTTGGGTTGTTTTTTTCTTAAATTGTTATAAAAATAACTTTTTAAGGTCCCATCCTTGCCAAACTTAGAGGGAGAGGGTAGGGCTGTGGTAATTCCATTAGTTGCGATTTTTTTAAGTTGAGAATTAGTAGGGCATCCTACCACTTTCTTTTGCCAAAGAATTTCCATTCAAGAAATCCTGGATTGAAAAATAAATTTTGGTGTGAGATTTTCGGATGGAACCAATAGTATCCCTGAAACCAGTACGAGTAAAAATGAAGCTGTAAAGGGGAAAAATTACCATGCTAGGGCCTCTAACCTTCAAAAACTCCTTGGCACGGATGTATCTCTGAGATTACCCAGGGTAAAAGTGTTGGCGCCCGTGTTAATGGTGGGTAAATTTGTGTGGTATTAACACGTTCACCTTGGGTATCTCAATGATGGATGCGGTCCCTTAGGTCCTAACGAATTTTTCCAGGTTTCGATATGCTACATATGTACAATGCTCATGGATTTGATGAAAGATGTCACAAAAAATGGAATTTCATTAAATAAACGAGCAAAGAGTGCGAAAACCTGCAAAAATACATTTTTCCATGGAAACCCTTCAACGACCTTGCACAGCTTTTTCACCCGAAACCTGCAGAACCCGGAACATCCAGAAAAACCGTGGATGAGTCAGTGTGCACTCATAAAGCGAAGGTGTGGCCGCCTGTGAATGACCGCACAGACATCGCCGTCCTGGCGTGTGTGTGTTTGCTATTGATCGACAGTCTGCGTACGACGGACGGGGCGTGGAGAACCGAAGAAGAGCCGGTGTCCGCTGTCATCCGGAGATTCGCAACGTTATACTAACTGATAACGGGCACTACTACTACTGCTTCAGAGCCAGCCACACAGCATGGCGCTTCCCCCTACGGCTCCCGAGCTGAGGGGCAGCGGAATTCAATTCACGTTTGAGGTGAGTGCACGAGATTAACTGCTGCTATTCTGTGCACATCATCCACCTGGCAATATTTTCCTTGATTCTCCTATTTTTTAAATTTTGCTGCTTAAGATTTTATTCCTCGCATTTCAAGTGCTTCCAAAGCCTCTAAGCATCCACAAACGTCCCCCGGGGAGCGCGAAATCATCCTTCTCTGCTTACCTGGGTGGATATTTCCAGGAAAATCTGACATATTTCCCTATTTTTCCATGATTCACCCCTGCTTGCTCGTTTGAATCTTTTCCCGGCTAAATTTACCAATTTTGCCCGAATTCTTGCCCAGTCTGGATTACTAGGGAGTTCCCAATGGAAACACTTATGAATCGCCCAATAAGCTGGGTCCAATGGCATTGTTCCACTTTCGCTTCCAACAAGTTCGCTTACACGAGCTGCGTAGCCCCTATATATCCGGAATGGAGCCCAATTTAGGGATATAATACCACTGTTATCGATAGAATAGCCAAAATTCGTGGAATTTCCAAGAAAACGAGGAAGAATTTTACATTCTTAGTTTCTGAAATTCATGTTAAGTTTTTTCAAATCATTATATGAATATTTTAACATGATTTCTCTCAATGTAGCAACCTCAGAACATAAAAAGTGGCTGTGTGCTATTCTGTTTTCTCGTATTACTTTTTTTTTGTGATGTAAGTTTTTAAGTGACTCTGATCTTTTCACTGGTAT
>KN730556.1:3385-14050 GCA_000816745.1 Ancylostoma duodenale | reverse complement strand
TCGTTCATGAAGATGTTCAAGAACAAAAAGGGTTCCAATAAGGAGAATTTACCCAATATGGTAAGAATATCTTCTACTTTGTTTGGATTTGGCTTATTAAATTTCTTTCAAAACTTTACTTTATCACAATAGTAGTTGTTGTTCGTTTTATCCTTTTCTTTTGATTTTATACATTTCTTTTGCTTCCTTCAGCAATTCTATTGCAGAATCGTAGTGCACTAGATAGTTCGTCTACGACACCTGCTGACTTTGTAAGACATCGAAATGACGCTGGAGTGTATACAGGAGAATCCAGGAGATCAAGGGAAATCCACATTCCTAACCCATATTCTGTTGTCACTGCTCCCAAGACGACGAGAGGTTTGTTTCGTGATCGTTTACCTTCCTTGCTTTTTTTGTACCATCAATCAGTACATTTCAGGACCACGTTCCTGCCCCGGTGCACCTATGGATGATCGTAGTTTCCGCAACAGCGTAAGCCATCGTGGAAAACCATTTAATGATAGGTACTCCTCTATGAATAGTTCACTGCGATACGAGAATGTTGGTAGAAAACGGCATGAGTGAGTTATTTTCTGTGTATTAGCTACTTTTCATGGTCTGATTTGAAAATTTTCTTCTCAGGATGTATCACCATGAAACAATACTTGAGTACGGAAGTGAAAGCGCAAATTCTAGCCGGGAAAGTCCACCAGATGTTCATGGAAGAAAGGATGTGGGATGATTAATTTTACTTACGTTTTGATTTTCTTCGTAATATTATTTTTATGTTTGTGAGTTTCTTTGGTATATTTTCGTGTCCCATTTATTCTTACCGAGATGGCTCATTGCAGTTCTTTCCTCGCTGTAGAATTCGTCATGTTTTAGGTAAGACGCACTCAGAATCAACGGTATTATAGTAGCGCCCTTACGGACTCAACAGATGACGATGATGGGGCAAACATGCAAATCGTAAGTTAGCTCGTGTTCTGATTATATCATTTGAACTAGATTTATCCCATTTCCTTCTTTTCCTGTGTCTTTATGATATTTTCTAGCTCCAACTGGAGGCCAAACTCAAAAGAGCAAAGGAGCTGATTCGCTCTACGAGAAGGGATATGACAGAAAGAATAGAAGAGCTTCAAGATGAGATTGATCGTAAAAGGTATTTGCTCACTCATAATGTTTGCTAATTAGAGTCGTTTTGCTCCTTGACCTTTAACATTTTCAGTTTTCATGAATGTCAAACGAAATTTTGGATGTTTTTGTTTTCGCTTTCTTATTTTCTGTGTGCGTTCCTTCCATAATGTTGATTTGAAGTTTCATTTTCATCTGAGACAACCAGATTTTGACTGGCTCACATGGTTGTAGTTTTTACTACGTCTCTTTTCGGAGTCGAAGATAGAGCTTTGCTTCAAAAAAAAAAAACCTCTTTTCAGTCGGGACTATGACACCCTAAAATGGCATTATAAACAAGCGCGAAGAACTATCGAAGATGAACGAAAGATCAACGCAAGACAAAGTAAGAAGCTGCAGCAGGCAATGGAGGAAGTGGTGAGTGTTTCATGGATATTACCCCTTTCACCTCGTTGATTGTCTCTGCCAATTTTTTGTTTACACTTCTGTCTGTATAACTAGCTATTTTAGTCACGCTTGAAAGCTTTGCTGACGGAACACTCGAACGACAGCTCATTCTTGGTCCCATATTGTGGTGGATTGCCACCGATGGGCTACGACAGTGGTGCTGGTGAGGCACTGTGCTCGCTGGCTGAAGCTCAGGTGGACAGTGTCGACGACAGACTGTGCTCACTTGGGGATGTACACGGAGACAATGTAAGTGAGGGGCTGTCCTCTCAAACCGAACACACCACAACACGAGAAAGCACAGCCGAACCAGCGCACAAGCTGGAGAATCAGGATGATATGCAGGATGAGGTTAGTTTTCTATGTTTTGTTTTCGTGGTTACAGTCTCTTTTTAATATTTTTCTAGTTGACTTCGCTTTGCACATTCTTCTTCTTATTGCTCTCCGTTCTTGTGTTTTTGTCTACTTGCATCCACTGTATTTCATCTTATATTTCTCATCGCCAAATACCTTTGGTTTTTGCGCATATGGATGCTAAGATTTTCCTTAATATTACCTGAAATCGTTTAGTGAAAGGATTAGTGGAAATAGAAGTCTGAGAAATTGTGTAGCGGTTTGGAAGCAGAGTCAAAATTTATGCGTTTCATGAATTAATTCTTGCCCTCTATTCCCACTTCTCTCAAGAGTTCTGACAAGCAGCTTTCATGCATTTTTGCCCTTACACGGTGTTTTTTTTTCTGCTGGCTGTAACTTTTGGCCTCGAATTGATCTCTGGGGGCGGAAAGAATCAGTTTGAAGAGTCGCCTGTGTTGTAATTCACCAAATTATTGAGGATTACTGTTGTACGATACTTGCGCGAATACAATAGGAAGGGGCAATTTTCATCCTTGCGTATTATAGATAAAAAACCAGTGACATCGCGTCGTTGTTGTAGAATATCTCACAGATTTGAATGATGGTTTGGAAATAGGTTCTCTTCCATCTTATGATTTGCGTTTTTTTTCTGCTGTGATGGTAAAGTTAGTATTCTTTCGAATAGTTTTGATAACTTCCTTGAATATCTCTGTGGCTTTGTATTGTGGCTCAGTGAATGTCGTTCATTACTACTTTCACCAGCCTTTTGCCGCCGCTATTTTGTGGGCTTATTTTATTTTTAATATTTCGGCCATTTGGGGCCAGCTTTTGATTGAAACCCTAACTTCCCTTTCTCTCCCTATTTGCCCCTTCTAGGCAGTTCTGTGGGTTCGCTGCATTTAAGCATTCTCAAATTTCCCCAAATTGAAGCGCATCTGCCGAGCCGCGCATGATACGGAGCTCGCCATCCTAGCCTGCGGTGCGAACGAGGCGAGGCACAATTCTACTGTCATGCACATGTTTACCAGCTGTACGTCGACGCTACGCGGCCTCATTCGGCTGGCCAGAGTAGCTGACTAACGTCTTATTGACCTGTTTTTTTCTCCTTAAAATTTTCTTTAAAATTCTGGCCGTATAAGACGAACTTTTAGTGGAAACCCTGCTTTTTCTCTCTCTTACTTTCTCCTCTCCTCACTACATCTCTCTCTCTCTCTTTATCTCCCTCTGTATCTCTCATCTCCCTTTCAGAAACTTGTCCACATTCCCTACACGTAATAATCCTCGAATTCTCTCATATTAATGCATACCTGCCCACCTGTGCAGGATGCGGCACCCCATCTCAACCTGCTGTGAACACACACGCTCAAAGTCACAAAATTTTTGAATTACACACACGCTCAAAGTCACAAAATTTTTGAATTATGTGTAAGGTATGATAATATAAGTTGTGATTGGAAACAAAGAGAATTTGCTGCATTATTTCGAACTGGTGATACGTCTGCTCAAGTGCATCTATAAGCTCCTTTTTGGGCTCGTTTTTCCCGTTTCTCTCTCTTCTCAGGTTCTTCGTTGCAGAAAACAAACAGTTGCTTTTTCTGCTAGCGGATTTCTGAGTGCGTTCCTTTCTGCTTGTGTGTCCTATCCGGATTTTCATCAGAGTGGCTATTGTGCTACTCTTCAGGTCCGAGTATTCCGCACTGCCGAATGCGACACACCTCCACCCGAAAGACCGCGAGCCGCAGGGAGTCCCGTAGAACCGCTTTCTTCATATGTCCCACTTCCGGATTTCACCATCAGCAATGAACTCGTCCCACAACGGTAAAGCTTTTGCGTGTAAACATTGAAGGCGTTTTTTTTTTGTTGAGCGCTCAGTAGATTTCTTCAAATCGTTTAGGTCTTTGTCTGATACTGATATTCGCACTCTAGTGCTGCAAGAAGAGGAGAAATGCGAAATGAGGAAGGATCCACAACATTTGGTAGGTGGAACGCGCTCCCGTTCGAACAGTATTCGCAAGGATTATGACTACTATGTTAGAGTGAGTTTCTTAAGTTTAAATTTAACAATTTGGCTATGCTATTACCATGTAGTGTTATGCTGTGTTGCTGTTATTGTCTGCTGCTTTGCTCTTCTTCAAGAGCAACCAGGAAAAAGTATTCTTCTTCTTCTTTTTCTTCCTCGCTTCATATCGATCTGTACAGGCTAGCTCTTTGGTTGACATCTTTAAGTACAACTGAATAAATAAGAACGTTTAGGGTTACAATGAGAAGATGGACGAGGAAGGCTCAGTGAGCTCGTCGGATGATGAGACGTATCGTATCATAGAAAAACAACTGAAGAAAAGAGGAGAGGTCGTAAGGTTTCAACCTCCTAGAGTGTCTGTTCAAGCAAAGCATTACAAGAGGTATTTAACATTTTTCTCTTCATTTGCTGTCCACCATACCTTTTCTGTGCCTTTAGTGAATTTGGATTTTTAGGTTTGGCAAGATGGAGCGCTGTGCTTTGGCAGAATTTGATTATCTCCAGGATATATCCACTGACGTTAGTGCACTACAATCCAGTCCTGAGGCACACCATAGTATAGCGATTTGAGTTCATTGAGTTTGAACTTCGTTACTTTCTTAACCTTATGCTATGTTCGCTTCCGTTTTTCCGTTCTAGCTTTTTTGTATTGTTGTTTCGTAACAGTTTCTAGTTGTTTAACTTATAAAGTTCCCGCTGGGCTGGAAAATTCGCCCGTACCTACATTTGCTTCCTAGTGGTTTGTGTGTATATGCAATTTTGTCCACTCTGTTTTTCTTTTGTGGACTCTCCATTTGTTTATTATTTGTAGTTTAGTTATTGAGACAGGGTTGCGCTATAAGTAACATCATCGAAATTGATCATCACTTAATTAACGCGGCGTATGACGTTCGTGTAGTTTTAATTGGTGTGATTTTACAGTTTTCCGTGGCAGCAGCCAACGCTACACATATTGTTTTACCATTTCTCAAGTACCCTTGCCTTACCCATTTGACACTTTCACACGTACTTATCATTTGTCGCTCGGCTCATTCTATTTCCGGAATAAATATTGGCTTCAGAATATTTCTTGAAGTATGTAAATGTTTACTGCAAGCCCTGGCTATCGCATATGAATTGGTTTCAGCTTGATTTCTTGGCTTTGTCTGACTTTGTTGACTAATAAGACTACTTTTATGCCCGAAGTTTACAGTAGCTTTGATAAGGTATTGCACAAAGGTGCACCAGCTTTGCTCCATGTTTAGAAAAATCTTTGAAATTTACAAGTCAGCAGTATTTAGAAGCACGTATCCCGCTTCTCCAGGAAATTTTCTCAGATTTCGCTCGTTGTGTCTATATTTTCTTAGTACGTGTTGTTCTGTAGCCCAGGAATGGAAGTGGATGAGACGTTAGTAAATGGTCATGCGGGTACGAGTTCAATGGTGAAGGAGGAGCAGATGGAAGATGAGGATTGGGATCCGGATGAAGGCATGAGTGACTTCTATCGCAACCATCCATGTGCACGAAATGAACGTACGTTCCTTCATTAAAAAATCTTCATTTTTTTTCGCATGCTTTCCTCTTTTTTGGCTTGACCTTTCTCATTTGTTGAATGTAGTTTTTTTCTATTTTTTCTATTCATCCAATGTTCTGCTACTGTATCTTCTTCAGTTTTTGAAGCTTTGGTTTCTATTGTGTTTTATCAACTCGTTATTTACAGCCTATCCATCCACTAGTCAAACAGAATTCGTTAGAGAAGAGGACAGTTTTAATCCAGATGATTATGTGGAAGTTAGCGTAACGGTAAGCTAACTATCCACTTTTTTACACTGAATAATTTAGTGGGTTGTGTTTCCAGAAGGGCCCCAAAACGCCGTTCATTCCACCTTCTAAGAGGGACGATGCTCCACTGGCGTCTATATTAAATCCACAGTTGGACAACATTGATCCTAGGTGAAATTTCAAATTTTTTTTTGCGGTTTCCCACATCACAGTTTTATTTGCTTTTGATACTTAGGTTACGTTTTACAAAACAATTTCGAAGATGTTTGCTAAAATTCTTATTAAATTTGATGTGTCTTATGCCGTTATTTACAGGCGGTTTTTCACTGATTATGAACATAATGCAGTAGTTCGCTTCTCGCGAATATTTGCGGCAAATATCAAATCCACTTCAAAAGCGGAGATCTGGTGGCCATCAAAAACCTTTCACAAAAAGGTTAATGTCGAGGTTTGTCTCCCGGCTATTTTCCTACGAAAATTTCACAGAAATTCTCTGTGTTGTTGCCTATTTCTCTTTTGTTTTCTTTTTTGCTAGAAGTTGTTTCATTTGCTTGCTCATTCAATCGATGTATGATCTTGCAGAAGCCAGTCAAAACTGAAAAGAAGAAGTTGGAGCTCACTTTTGCCCCAGACCCTCCTGTTGAAATGCTGGCTCCAGATGAAGAGGTGCGCTGGTGAATAATGAAAAGCTTTGCAGCAAATATGATTGTGTTGTCTAGGCTTTGATGCTTTCGTCTAAAACTAAAGCGAATTCGTCTCAAGCAAGCACATCACGGGCGGGTGACGGTCAATCAGAGGACACGATGGCACCGTGGAGGGCAGGACCAGCAAAAATATGGTAATTACGCTTGTGCTTCACCTTATTTTTTTTGCACATTTATCGTTTGTTACTTATGTTTTATTGTTTCTGATGTCTCCATATTATTCGTGTCATAATGTACAAATTGTTTTATTCTGTTTTGCAAATATCCCCTTCTCTCCGTCTTTATTACTTTCACGGTATTTTGTTCTTGAATTAGCAACATTGCACGATCCCAAGAAAATTTTATAGTAATGTTTTTGTTCCGTAAGTTTAAGACCGTTCTCCAGGTATGATCGGGCTGGAGTGCCTTCAACAGCGTCGACATATGATTATGGCTTGGTTAAGAGGAGAAAGGTTTCGTTTTCTTTTTAGATTATACATTTGTGTTTTTTTCCCTTGTAAATCAGGGCATGTTATGCAGGCATCTGGAGTTGAACGAGAGCACCCGCAAAGGTTATTACCTGCAGAGCTCATTGAGTGGGAAGATGAAATTATGATAGAGAGCGACGAGTTCCGGGAAGAGGTAATGGAAAATATCTTATTTTCATGTTATTTTTGGCTTGGTTTATAGAGCATTTCTATGTCTAAAGGTAATTGCATCACAAACAAAATTTTTTAGGTTCTTGATGAACTTAAGTATGGTGTCGAACCGGCCTGTGGCTGGGTCCCCACCCAGTACACCAGGACATACGAACAGTATATGTTAGCAGGTAGAATCTCCAATGGATGTTTCATGTTTGTGCACTAATTCAACGACAATACTTTTTTTTACAATAATTGCTATTTGCCGCTAGACATTTTTAATACTTCAATATATGTTTCCATTTGAATTAGTTTTTTTTTCGTGTTTGGTTTATATGAAATTTCAGTCAAAAACGATGCTTTCGACTTGATGTTCCAGCCAGTTCAAAAAGGAATTACGCCTTCACCGATAACGTTAGCACCTCATCCTGGTAATTTTCTAGTTTTTCTTCCTTTTCTTTTCTTCTTATTCGCTTCTCGCGGGCCTGTTATATTTCCCACAGTTTTAATCATTTTGCTTGGATTATCGTTTATCACAGTTTTGAACGTTCTTTTCTATAGTTTCAATTTTTCCTTTATTGGTTTTGTGCTGTGCTACAAATGCCATGAATCTTCCAATGATCTTTTCCGCTTTCGAAGATATCGTGACCGAGCCGAGCGCTTCACACTCGCTCTTTCCTCATGACTTCGTAAGCCAGCATGAGCACAGATGGGAAGATGATGTGATACTTGATCCAAAGCATGTGGACAGGATTACTGGTAATTTTTGTCCCTGCACAAGTTGACAATTTCGGATCTGCGCTTGCTTTTCAGAACCAAAAGTGCTTTCACTGGATTATTTGGACGATCCGTTGATATACGGAATGCCCGATGACCGAAGGCCAGATGATCCGATGGACACTCCGACTAATAAGCCGTTTGATCGCAAGGTACTTGTACGTTTGTATCGTCGTTATCGCTCTTTTTACTCGAAGAGATCTCCTTCAAATGAATGTTCTATTAACAAATATCTTTGCTCTTCTTCAGGAGCACCAATTCACCAAGAAGTCGAAAATGATTCTCGGTCAAGTGCAGCAACGACAGAAACAAGAGGAAGAGGAACAGGTATCGCAATGCAGGATATCTGCGAAGAATTTTCCATTTTGTTTTGAGCTATTTTTAATGTCTTGTTAATACTGTTTGAGATGGAAACGTCTGTGGCTCAAATGACAGACAAAGATCCCTTCAACCTCAGCAACGACGACTACTACTTGCCGAAGGCGATTAACAAGTATGCAACGAACGACTATTTTCCTCTCTCGACTCAGAGTGACCAATCTTTACGTGTTATGTCTAGATCTGGACCTGCTGGTAACAGTATGTTGATCCAACATTCCATTCCTGCTCAAAACATCCACCGAACATTCTTCCCTACATTCTTGCTCCCGTCGAAGTTGCGGCATTTCCATAGGTATTGTTGATGAGTTTGTTCATTAAATGTTTCGTTAAACTAATGACTCATGTTTCAGGCAACCTCTTTCAAAAAGAGTCATTCGTCAGTTCAATGGTAGATGGGTGGAGATTAAGAAGCTTACGAAGTATATAAAAATGAAGGAAGAGGTTAGTTGTAAACTCTTGGACGTGCCAACTGCCTCCATTCTTATTCCTCATGCTCGTGATTTTCTTTTTTTTCTGTTCCTGCCTGTTTCATCTAAATATGAAGTTTTTGGAGTCTTGTTCACTTCCTTCTCACTGTTGTGATGACCTTTCAAAGCTTTAAACTTATTTATTACGTCATGGCCAGATGCCAAATGGACAGAGATCTTCTTCGAGAATCCAAAAAAAAAAACCGCACATCGATTGGTTCTCTGACATCATCTTACCTATGCCTTTCTAATCATTTTCTAGTAAACTCAAATCAGAACAGTATTTCTATTTAGTGCGCTTCTTTTACCTTGTTTGTATAGAAAAGGAATGCAAATTGTTTAGCAACGAGAAAAACAACGATGCGCAGAAGGTGGTGGCGATATATTCTTCATGCGTGATGTGGCTGATCTCAGTGGTCGTGATGGAGACTTAGCGTTGCTGGAGTACTCCGAGGAACATCCACCATTGCTATGCCAACCTGGGATGGCCTCGAAAATCAAGAACTTCTACAAGAAGGTTTACTTTTCTACTATATCCGACTTATAATAAGCTGAGCACCATTGGACTGGAAGTTTTTCAGAAACCGGGAAAAGATGTTGACCCCGATTTTGAGTATGGTGATATGGCGTACTTGCATACTGTTCCATTTCTTGGACAATTACAACCAGGCCAAGCTATGCAGTCGGTTGAGAACAACTTGTTCCGGTTTGTTGTCAAGCTTCTACAATTGAGCTTTATTCCATTTGTTGTCGTTCCCATTTTCAGAGCTCCCATCTATCGACATTCACCCCAACATAACGATTACTTGCTTATACGGAATCGTAATGGGTAAATCCTTTACCGTTTTTGGCATGCATTCTGCTGTGATGTGTTCTCTATTCAGATGGTTCATTCGTCCATGTCCTCCTCTGTTCCTTGTTGGTCAGGAATGCCCACTGTATGAAGTTCCTAGTCCGAACTCCAAAAGGGCCACGATATTCGTCAGGGACTTCCTTTTAGTATGTTAATTTGAGAGATTTGTATTCTGAAACGTCCTTGATACCATGAGTACACCCTCTTCAGGCATTTATATACCGGTTGTTCTGGGCCAGTGAACATCGACCGCGAAGGTTAAAAATGGACGACATTAAAGCTGCCTTTCCCCATTACGCAGAGAGTAGTGTGCGAAAACGATTGAAACAGTGCTCGGACTTCAAGCGTCTCGGTACCGGACCTGATCAGAATTATTGGGTATGTTACCATGCATTATCGGCAAATATATTATGTTTTGCATATAATTTCGTGAGTTTCCCTCGTTTTTAGGTGTTACGGCCAGAGTTCCGTCTACCGAGTAAAGAAGAGGTTCTTGCGATGGTCACTCCAGAGATGTGCTGTGCTCAGTATAGTATGCTTGCGGCTGAGCAGAGGTTAAAAGTGGGTGGCTTTTCATTTTGTCGAACATTTTCCTTCTGCATCAAGTATTGAATTTTTTTGTTGTACAGTTTCTTTTGCCTCAAAGCTAAGTATGAATTTTCTACCTGATTTGTCTTGAAAATCTTGTGTCTCTATGACTATCACCCTGGTTCTACTTTTTTAAAATATTTTTTAATACTGAACATTTTTTAACCTTCCCCTACGACGTTTTTTCGTTAGGATGGATGCTGGGTAAGACTTAACGATAACATGAATCACCGAAGGTCTTCGCGTTAATAAAGCTGGGAAGGGTTAAGCTCCAGTGAGATGGTTTTGCCATAATTCTTTGAACGGGTCCTTGTTCCATATTTGGAATATCTGAATCAACTCCATCAACCCGTTGCTGTTATATGCGTCATGAATCCACATCTCTCTACTTATTTGTGTGTCGTTTCCGTTTTTCTTATTTTCGGAATGGCTGCTTCAAATTTTAATCCCGAATTCTTCTAGGATGCGGGTTACGGTGAGAAATACTTTTTCACGCCGGAGAACGAAGATGATTCTGATGACCAGGTGACGATAGAGGATGAGGTCAGTCCATTTTCTCTATGGCCTTGGATCCCAG
>KN730555.1:0-10572 GCA_000816745.1 Ancylostoma duodenale | reverse complement strand
AAAAAAGTGCAGAGCCCAGAAATTCGCTTCCTCATCTTTATAGATCCTTTGGATATTTTTCTGAGAGAAAAATGGGATGGGTAGGGGAAAGAGGAAGAGAAATTTCCTGAGACTTTCCCGGATTTCCACTCGGATAAAACGAGGACAGTTACGTGGCTCGACATAATGTGTTCGCCGAGAAGCAGACAAATTTAATGGAAATTTTCCAGCGCTCTGCGTTCCATATACGTGACGTTAATGTCATTGCCCTCCGGAAAAACTGACTTCTAAAAATGTTCCCAATACGGATGTCGTGACGCACGCACGCACTAATTCACAATATGTTCAATATCTAATGTTACTCCATGGAAAGGACAACCCTCAAGGGTAAGGACATCTGACAAAAAAAAACAAAGAAAGCTGAGAGAAATCTCCCGGAATCAGGAATTTTCTTGTAACCTAATACTTCTATAGCCCCAAAACAGCGTATCATTCCGAATAACCGCCCAGAGGCCACTAAATCCAGGACACCCGTCAGTGACAAAGTTGCGAAGCAACAAAGATGGAAGATTTACAGCCATAGCATCAATCATCTCAGCTGCAAGAACATTGAGCCAGCAAAGAAATGGCCCAAGACGGAGCCTAGGGACGATTTCCAGTCCAATTTCCAGAAAAATCGGGACAAAAAAAGCGAGAGGACGATCGTCAAAGACGATTTCGTTGAAGCGACGAGGCGCGGGCCGGGGGTGTGAATCACAGTGTGTGCACGACGGCTTCGATTATGAACGGAGATTTAAGGCGATCGCAGGGGGTGAACGAGCCGCGGCCGCCGTCACCGCACAGGGCCGCGGACACTTTCTATGACCTCAGGAGGCGCCGCCCGGCTAAATGCCGGATGACCAGGCTCGGAGAAGGCAGCCGGGGACGGGTCCATTTGTCGTCTTCGACCGAAAGAGGTCGGTTCGCTGCGTGTGTGTCACCACCGTTTTCAGACCATACCCTAATTGAGCTGATGCGCTGCGCTGTTTCTTCTACTGGCTTCGTGTTCCTTTCTCTAAGAAGTTGAAGATGGATGGAGTTGTTCTAGCGTACGGGGTCGTCAACGAGGATTGGGAGTTTTAACAATGAGACCCGCAAGTGTGTAGCCCTTTGTGAGACTGCTGAGGGATTCTAATAAAGAGGATCCTAGATTTCCCACCTTTTCCTCACTCATTTACTTAGGTAGGGGTAAACTTAGTAAGTAAACTTACAAACACGGTAACGTAAAAAATACCAAAGCCTAAAGGATAAAAAAGGGAAAGAGGGGGATATATGTAGGATATTCTGACTTGCTCCAGGAAATTCTACATTTCAGCTATAGGTACAATGTATAATTCCATGAAAGTATAGGCATTCATTTAAATGAATCAGGCACACAAAAGTGACATCACAATATCGCCCCTAACTTGCTCCGAAATCCGTACGAAACCGGCAGAATCCTTGGATGTGGGCCAATTTAAATTCTGAATCAAGCAATCGAGAAATTTCGAGCTCCTAATTCCAAATATTCACACAAAAATTATGTTTGAATTCGAACTCCTTCAACTGGTATGTGTCAATGGCACATTTTATTACATTTTTGAAGGGAACATCTAATTTTTTGTTAGTTTCTTCTTGAAGAACTCACTGAAAAGCTTCTAACGGAACACAATTCTCGTATAAATATTCGGGATCAGGAGCACGACAGCTTTCGATTGATCCCTTCAAAATTCAACTTGGTCCACTCCCGAAGATTCTGCCGGTTTTCGACGGATTTCGTGACAAATATTAGGATCTGTATTGTAATACAGAAGAATCCCTGAGCGAAACGAGGTGAGTCTGCAAGAATTCTAACTACAAGAGACAATATTATGTATTTTTCTGGCATGGAAGCCCTACTAAATCCTCAATTACTATTGACCACGTAGTCTATTCTGGAGCATCTTTACTCGGCGTGACGTCTCAATTTTTCAGTGGACCACCTAAGCCATGTGAAAAAAATTGAAGTTCCTGAGGTTCCAAAGCTTATAGAGAAACTTTTGGGATAGAGTTCTAGCAAGCTGTTCTTACATCTTGATTGATTTTTTGAAGGGAAAGGAATATTGTTTTTTACCCTCAAATAAATAATAGGCGCAACCAATTTGGGTATGCTGGATCCTACTCTTTCCAACAAACAACTTCAATCTTTTTTCAGGAGATTTAAAGGGCAGGGCAGGACAAAGCTCGGGAAGAATTCGAAATTTTAGGCCAGTCCAAGCAAATAAATGAGGAAAGTGTAAGAAACCTAACAGGAAAACAGAAATTTCCATTGAATCCATGTAAATGTGTACGATACCTGGGATAAAGTTAATAACCCCAATGAATTAACAAAAACTAGTATTAGCAAAAACCCTTACAAAAAATAAGGTTAAATAATGCGCTGGAGGGGGAATGCCAGGAATAGATCTTTTGAAATATTCAAAACCATGCGCTCTCCCTCTTCCCTCCCTAACTAGTCGTACTCCATCAAGTCCAGCTCCTCTTGAGGAAGCGGGACGCATTGTACCCGGCTGTGCTGAGCAGCGCTTTTTGCCGCGGGCGTAGCGGCGGGATTTCGTGGATAAATAATGAAACTGGAGCTGAGTGCGTAAGAACTTCAAAGCGAAAGTCGATGGGGTCCGAGTTTTTTAGCCGACGACAACGTCGAACAACCACCGACAACACTCATCAAGTGCTGCTAGCCAACCAACAGGATACTCGCGGTCAAAATCGGCCACTGGTCAGAGTATTTATGGAGCGACAGTGGGCACGACGTCGACGGGTAAACACGAGGAAACGCGGAGCAGATTCGCGGATCTTAAGGACAACTGTTCCACTTGGTCACCTGCGAAAGTCGTTGATTTTTTTCTGTAGCAAAAGCGTTGTTTTGTTTCCTCTTGCCTCGCTATTTTCTCTCTTTTTATAAAGACGTCTGCGGGACACCTTTTCTTAATGTAGACCGGAACGACCTAGTTTCCCCAGAAATCGTAGACCACATCTAGCAAGTCAGTACAATTAAGAGCTAACAATTATTACTTAGATGCATAAGGTGATTCGACTTCGAATAAGCCGACTATTCGAGTGTTCAAATATGGGTAAGCAATAAAGCCCTGGGGCTTGAATGCATCATTGAGATTATCCAGGGTAAACGTGTTGACGTCCATACGAACGATGGATAAATTTGTGCAGTGTTGACATATTTACCTTGGGTAATCTCAATGATGCATGCGGCCCCTGAAAGAGAGATGAGATAGACAGTACAACTTTTTCTTTTTCGAATAATCGAATATTCGAGCCGATTGCTAAATTGTCAATCAAATTCGATTCCATCAGGTCTTAAGCATTCACAGCAGTCAGCCTGCTAATTCCAAAAAGATTACCACTTTTAACATGTCCCATCGCCTTTTCTAAGTCACCCCGGACCAATAGATATTCATGATTTTATTGGATTTATAACTAGATAAACAAATACATGAACCTATAGAAAAATAATTGTGGTTTTTTGAACTGGTCCAAGTCGAAAATATCCCTAATCCTTGATTTTTACGTCCTCAAACTATCTGACCTAACCATAGCGTAATTCATGCGGAATGCCCCCGGGAAAGAAGTTCCCCCGCTTCCTTAAAGTGGAAGAGTTCCTCCTAAAGTGGAGGAGTTTTTCATGGCAAAAGTAGTAAGCACTCTGTAATGGCAAGTACCTAATGATATTGATTGTAAAATCCATAAAAATTCGTAAGAGAGACTTATCCAGTCCAAATGAGAGGGAATTTCAGAGTCCACACGAGAGCGACCATGAAATCCGTCAAAGAAGAACTCCGAATGCTCGCGCTTTCTGTGGGCCACCGTCAATTGATTTGGTCACATTTTTCGAATAGTCGAAAAACCAAATACTTCTATTTTTGAGGTTTTCTCAAATATTAGGTGCCTCCAGCTGAGTATACGGCAATTTCGAATAACTGCATCTTCGGACATTTTTGAATAGTCGATATTTGATCCATTTGAAACTCAACTCGATTCGACTTAGTCGAGTGAAATAACAAGTAGACGAATAAGCCGCAGAAAGTAGAGTAGACGTAATGACTGGCTAGAGTCTAAGAATGGAGGAGATCAGCTAGAATAAGCCAAACATAGGGTATAGGCAGGTGGAGACGCTGGAATGGAATTGGCAGCAATCAAAACTACAATTTGCTTTGTTCCTTCCCCCTTCAGAGCCTCCCCTCTGATTCAAAACGTCATTCGCGTCGTTAAAAAAGTCTAAAATTATCTTCCAGAGTTGGTTCCAGAAAAATGTTGATAATTTGTCTCCACTAAAGCCGTAAACAAAGCTTAAGTAGCAAAATCGACGCCGGAAAAAGCGGCTGCCAAATCTAATGTGGACTAATGGGTTTTCCGGAAAAACTGTTGCTAATGGCGTACAGCTTCGTACACTTCCTCCACTTCAGAAGGAACGAATCACAACTTCAACCCAACTGCGATTTCCTGACGAGTTAGTGACAATTCCACAGTTTATAGCGTCGTTAGCGAATTTATTTGCTGCGATTTGCAGCGAACGGAGGGAAACTAGCTGAGTTGAGCAAAGATAAGATGGAGAGGCATGTTAAATGTCCGTAAGTCAAATGAAATAGTGAACAGAAAAGGTTCCACCTTCGAAGTCGAGTTCCGCATTCGAACATTCGAATATTCAAGCAATCGATTTTTCGCAATTTTTGCATCATAATGATCATGACATTTCAGGCCTTTTTTTAAATAAACGACTCTAGAGATTTGTAGAAGCATTCGAACAGAAAAAACATCAACAGAGAGCCAAGGTGAATCAGGAATAACTGAGTGAAAGTGGGGCTCAGCAACAGAACTATGCAGACTGATTCATTAATCGAACATTCAAATGACCAGATTCATTGACTTCTCGAACGATTCAATTATTCAAACAGCAAAAGCATCCAAACATTCCAAATATCTCTTCAAATACCAATTATTTTAGCAATCGTTTTAATCGATAGGCCATTAGGAGCCACATACTAGTTCCGAGGATTCAGCGGCAGTGAGGAGACAGTTAAGAACCAGGAAGCCCTCCCATACTAACGACTCAATTGTAATCAAGCTATTCAGTTGATTTACTCACAAATTTAGGAACTAAATTCGAAAAAATCGGATATTCAAAAAAAAAGAAAGGCCTTAGGAGTCTTCTTATCTCTCCTTGAAGGCTGTACTGCTACCTCTTCTGTTTGGACACTAAACATTCCGACTTGGAGAATGACTATTTAAATTCAAAAATATCTAATAATTTACACGATCGAAACTATAGAGAATAATGTAGGTATCGAAGGAACTAATAATTTGAAACCTAATTGAAGTCACGAGTTAAGCCGCTGAGAATGCCCTACTGCCCCTCATTTACATCCCGAATTCAATTTCAGGCCATTACTGCTGGAGTTATATCTTCAGCATCTTAATTTATCTATCTACACAAGGCCTGGGAAACCTGAATAAAAAACCTGAACCTGAAAAAAATTCCAGGATAGGTCATTTCTCTATCCGAAAACAGCCTCTCTCTTTCTGCATTCACTCAGTCCAACTAGGATATTACATGACATTCGTATTCGAACGAATTTTCGAATAATTCGACTTTTTTTTTGCCCAAGTAGTCGAATTCCTTGACGGGTCAAAAGATTCGCCCATCCGAACATTCGAATAGCTCAGAAGGTTTCGAAACTGGATCACTCGGAAAATTCAAGAGATGGAAATGTTCGACTATTCGATGATTCGAATGTTCGAGAGGAAAATGAGGAAAATTCGAGCACCAGAGTTTGAGTAAATCAACTTATAATGCTTCGAGTACTAAAATGTGCTATAATACCGTAACTCAGACCAATGAGCATTACAATACAGGAAACCGTCAATCAATCGGCGTAAATCCCTGCGCAAGTTGCGCAATTCCCGGGGATTATTCACCAGGTTCGCCGAGCGTACAATAGCCGGGCAGCGTCTCGAATTTCGAATGGCAGAAGAAAAGGACAAGAACCGCTGGTTGCACTCGAAAAACACGCGGCACAAAAAGCAGCAGTTGGCTGGTTCTTCACCTGCGAAAGGGGGGAACATACTCAGAAGAAGAAATAACTGTGAAAAGGCGGTCCGGTCCAGCCATACGACACTTTCGCTCAGAGGTTGACCGTAATTGTGCGAAAACTAGCACCTTTTCGTCGATAAAAAACACACACCAGCCACTTTTATTGCCCGGGCGAAGATGGGGGAGCGGGGAAGATGAGCTGACACGTGTTAGGGATCTGGAGCTGGCGGAGGAGATAATTTGCGCCCTAGAGTATGATCCTGGAAGTTCTTGGAAGCAATCTGCTAAAAGCCAGATAACCACTGATTCGCTGTCGGGAGCTGCGAAGGCTAAGCAGCTTGTACGCGAGCCAAGGAGAAAGAAAGAAAGTGTTGCTCCGTAGAATTTGCGGGAAAATGAAATTCATGAAGAGAGAGAGAAAGGTCGGGCGGTGTTGATCGCTCCGGAAGCGCTCGTAACATATCAATCAGCTCCGGAAAGCGGTGCAAACAAACGGATCGGTTGTTCACAAGCAGTTGTCCATCCATTGGTATCTGGCTCTCAGCCCACGACCCACCCGCCCCGTTTTTACGACTTGAAAACAGGCCTCACCGGGTCCGAAGTCAATTGGGGAAATTTCCCGAAATAGAAAATTCAATGGGGTCCTCAAATAAAAGTGTGGCATTCAGCAGCACAGTTAACAAGCATGGAACAGCAAATAACAAGGAAAAACGGTAACACACGGTCTTTCGAGGATTTTTGGATTTCTTTGGAAAGTTTTCATACAAAGTTTTCCATACAACTGCCAATACAATCAATCGGATTTTGTCCACGTAGTAAAGAGAAAAGCGTCTCAAAAGGTTCCAAGGTTGGTAGGAAAAACAATTTATTACTCGATTTATTCACTGAAATAGTGATATTTATTCATTGCACTCATCGTGCACTACGGTCCATGAACAAAACAAAAACAGAACAAGCTATCCATCAACCAAAAATGAGTACTTCTAAACCAAACACAATTAAGTGACCCACAAAAAAAGGAAATGCGAAATATAGAAAAAGAGATTTATGTCGCTATAACTAGAAAAATCAGTAAGATGGTGGGTAAAGGGAGATAATGAACCTTTTTTACCCTTTTTATCAAGGATTTGCTAAGGGTTGATTTTTTACCAGCAAAAACAAGGATTTTAGCCTTCTATGGAATAAAAATGCTATATCTTCAACGACAGCTAACCATGGCATAGCCCGTTAAAGGCAAACGTCCAGTTATTTTTGCCAAATTGAAGACAAGAGTTACCAAAAGCCTACTCTCTGGAATTGGTGGAAATGAGTGGATGGAAAGATTTCTACTTAGGTAAGCTTGCATTTACAGGAATTTCTCTTTTACATTCTCTAATTTGTGAAAAATGGAGAGCAACATCGTAGCCGTTATCTGCTTCATTGTATTACTGGTTATTAATTAAACTTAGGCGGAGAAAATTCTTAGAAAATAAATCCAGAACGGACATGGTCAACGCTCAGTCCTTTTGCAGCAAGAAAATCGCATCCAGGAGAAAAATATGAGGTTCTCGATAGCGTTTCGCTTTGAATTATGAGATGAGGCGGTGAGGATGAAGGCATGGATTGGTGAATATTTCTCAAAGGAAGGAGATAAAAAATAGAGGGGAAGGGAATAAGCGGGGAACAAGTAACATGGCGTTAAGGAGTAACTGAGGCAGAATGAACAAATAGAAGTAACAGTATGTAGCAGTCGTAAAGAACTCAAATTTATATTCAGTATAAGGTATGCGCTTCAGTAACTACAGCACCCCTTGCTAAAGCCACCCTATAAAAGAGGGAAAACCCTTGATAGCTTATATTCTGCAGCTTTCCTAGCCCATTCTTCGCGAAGGAACCCTAAAAGCCATTGTCGTGAATGGAACTCATCGCCAGTGTCACAACTGGTTTCGTGAGTTACCAGCTCGTTCCACTAACGACCGACTACGCAAGCAGCACTATTAGATTCCAAATCATCATAAGAGCAATAAAGAAGGGAAAATGTCACGACGCTCGCTCGCGACATTTTTTCCTCGCGCTGTTGTTATTACTCGTAGCATGACTGATTTACTGCTAACGATATGGGGATAACAGCAGTAACAGCAGACAAAAGAACACGTGTAGGCCAACAGAATGCCACAAGGGTCCACAAGGGTCCAACAATCAGCCCAGCAGGTACCCGGGGTGCTGAGAAGACTCGAGGGCTTCGGATTAGCTGCGATGTGCCCTCTTCAAGGCGGACGGGTCCGCGGCGGCCGGTCTCCACCCGTCCGCACGCACGCCACCTCGCCAGGTATCGCGAGCCACGTGAGCGATACGAAACGACCTTCCATAAATTTTAATGTCCTAATGTCGTGCGCTCGACGCTGGAACGGACGACGGACGGATCAATCGCCAAGTATCGCTTGGCATCGCTAATTTACATAGCATTAGTGAGTGTATTGAGTGGATAAGTAGCAGTGAGAGGCCGGCTTAATTGTCATTTGATAGCACACAGGTAGTTGCTTGCGTGGAGGCTGAAGCAGGTAGCAGCCAGAGGGAAATTAGGGGGCTGGATGACGAATCTGGGTGGGTAAGGGCTGGTTTTCGATATGAGGGATGCTTGTCAAGCAGGAAATTTGCAGAATATTCCAGAGAAGAGGGAAAGCACGAAAAAAAAACCATTTGCATGACTCATGCATAATTTCAATTTCACATTACGAATTTTACAGAATATTTTGGACAAATAGGGTGATTCATCGTCACTGTAACCACTAAAAAGCTTAACAGTAACCAAAAATCCTCCCAATATGAAGATTTTTTGAAAGGATACCTTATCCCAAACTTTTTTTTATAGAAAAAGGCCGCCATGTCATCCGTATACCCGTTATTTTCCAGAAACATATCACCATTTCAAGTTGAAAATAGTAAGTTTTCCATTTTATTAAAAGGAATTATTTCTTATCCTATCTCGAAGAGTGGACACTCCCCTCCCCCCCCCCCCCAAAAAAAAAAAAAAGGCGCACAAAATGAATGTGTTAGTTCCAAGGATTGGGCTAAACAAGAAATGGACGAATTCATTAAATTCTTGGCAATTTCCTTGAAAAACCAAGCTTAAGAAAAAGCCTCAACTAGAAACATAATCCTTAAGTAGGGGCGCTCCTTCTGGGCCCTGTCCAAAACACCCGTCGATCTGTTGTGCTCAAATAAGGAAACGCGTCACCATTTCGTCATTTCTGTCCCAAAATTTCCAAAAGAAATCGCAAAATCGCCATCAGGAGAAGGGTGGGTTATCTAATGAGCTGATCACAGAATTCATGCCCATTGTGCCTTGCAATAGCATTTTCGTACGGTTACAGCAAGTATATGGCTGGTACTGCTCCTGAAAAAATCTTAGGAAGCTTTTCTCAAGTCTGGGGGGGGGGGGGATGTGCATACCTCATGTGCTCATCAAGATTAACAGCATCAACTCGTATCTCACTGTTTTTCTCCTGAAGTTTTTTTTTTCAATTTCTCACAGTAATCCTACCGTGTCCTTATTAGAATGGCGCTACAGTACAAGTGTAATTGTTGTTACCAGAGTGGGCCGCATAGGCCACGTTTGGGTGAGGTCTCCTTTGACCTTTTCGGACAGCGATAACCAAGCAGAGCCGAAAATTTGGACCTCCTGATATCACTCCTCTCTCCTCCGGTAAAAGTTGTCGCTTACGGCGAAAAAGTTTATCAGTTTACCCACTACTGCCTCGGCGCAATAGTAAAGCTAATTCTCTGGCACCTTTGGGTAATTGTTGCTGGTTACGCGGCTACAGGTAAAACCAGCACATGTGGAGAAGGTACCAATACCAAGACGCCTCACAAATTACGGGAAATTTTTCAGCTTCCACGTAACAATAATTTCATTTTCTGTAGGATCAACTCTATTTGAATAAGAATACTAGTGAGATACCGCGTTGACTCAGCATTTTTTCCCGTTAATCAAATGCGGCTCTCGCCATCAAACGAAAAACGTTAGTCGCTGTTGCAAATCCTATCAAAACGACAGCGAACCATTACTGTGACAGCAGTTTACATTTGCTGCCGCGCACGAAAATGTGCACGTGATCGCACGAATAATCCCATTAACCCAGATAAATACCGGCGAATCTAAACAGCGGTAAAAAGGTAGAACTCGACGAATTTCTCCTAATTCTAGACGGTTTCCTTTCGTAGTTTCCTTTCATTCGCATCCAAGGCCGGTTGGACCTTACGTGATGTCACGTATCCTGCCTCTAAATTCTCCCCATCCCCATTAATTGCGGAACATAAATCAACCTGGCTCCTCCATCGATGAGGCAATTGAGGGCAGCGGAGAAATTGAGCGCTCAGGTAAATTTTAGGATAAGTAGGCTGCAGATCCAGTTATTATGGTATTTACCGCAGTGACTAATTGATCCAAATTAGTTAGTGACTCATGCCTGGTAACCAGAAGAGAAAAAGAAAAAGAGAAGGAAGAATGC